>VZQC01002643.1:717323-797982 GCA_009823505.1 Rhizomys pruinosus
TGATGGTGGATAAGGCATTCTGTAAGTCCCTGGATGGTAGTTTTGGCAGAAGCATTACGTGCAGGAAAGGCAAATCCATAACCAGAATAAGTATTCCTGTAAGGACAAAACGCTGTCCCCTCCATGATGGAAGTGGTCCAATGTAGTCAACCTGCCACCAGGTTGCTGGCTGGTCACCCCGGGGAATAGCACCTTATTGGGGGCTCAGTGTTGGTCTCTGCTGTTGGCAAATCTGGCACTTGGCAGCAGCTGTTAACCAGATTAGCCTTGTTGAGTAGAAGTCCATGCTGTCGAGCCCATGCATAACCTCCATCTCTGCCACCATGACCACTTTGTTATGGGTCCATTGAGCAACAATAGAGATAGCTGGAGAAAGAGTCTGACTATCCACAGAACAAGTCTTCCGATCTACTTGATTATTAAACTCATCCTCTGCCGAGATCACCTTTTGATGAGCATTTACATGAGACACAAGTATCTTCACATCCTTTGACCATTCAGAGAGCTCTATCCACATACTTCTTCCACAAATGTCTTTCTGAACAATTTTCTAGTCATGATCCTTCCAATTCCCTGACCATCCAGCAAAACCATTGGCAACAGCCCATGAATTGGTATATAATTGAACCTCTAGCCATTTTTCCTTCCAGGCAAAATGCACAATCATGTGCACTGCCTGAAGTTCTGCCTACTGTGAAGATTTTCCTTCACTAGTGTCCTTTAGGGTTGTTTCAGAAATAGTCTATAATGCTGCAGCTGTCCACCTCTGGGTGGTGCCTGCATAGCATGCAGAACCATCAGTAAACCAGGCCCTATCTTCTTTTCCTCAGTTAACTGATCATAGGGCAAACCCCATGAAGCCAAAGGTGCATGCTTAAGCACAGGAGGCATTGTAACAGGAGTGGGAACCAGAGGTATTTGGGCAACTTCTTCATGTAGCTTTCTTGTGCCCTCAGGGCCTGCCCAAGCCCTGTCACGTATGTACCACTTCCATTTGATAATGGACTGCTGCTGTGCTTGTCCTACTTTATAGTCTGGTTGGTCAGATAACACCCAGCTCATGATGGGCAGCTCAGGTTGCATGGTGACTTGGTGGCCCATTGTCAAATGTTCAATTTCCACTAAGGCCCAATAGCAGGCTAAGAGCTGTCTCTCAAAAGGAGAATAGTTGCTTTCAGATGAAGGTAGAGCCTTACTCCAAAATCCCAAGGGCCTCCAAAGTGATTCCCCTATGGGAGCCTGCCACAGACTCCAGACAGCATCTCTATCTGCCACTGATACCTCAAGCACCATTGGGTCTGCTGGATCATATGGCCCTAGGGGCAGAGCAGCCTGCACTGCAGCCTCAACCTGTTGAAGAGCCTTTTCCTGTTCCAAGCCCCACTCAAAATTTGCTGCCTTCAGAGTCACCTGATATATGGGTTGGAGTAACACACCCAGATGAGGAATGTGCTGCCTCCAGAATCCAAAAAGGCCCACTAAACGTTGTGCTTCTTTCTTGGTGGAAGGAGGGGTCAGGTGCAACACTTATTCTTTACCTTAGAAGGAATGTCTCTGCATGCTCCACACCACTGAACTCCTAGAAACTTCACCGAGGTAGATGGCCCTTGAATTTTAGTTGGATTTATTTCCCATCCTCTCATGTGCATATGCTTTACAAACAAGTTTAGACTAGCTGCTACCTCCTGTTCACTGGGTCCAATCAGCATAACATCATCAATATAGTGGACCAGTGTGATATTTTGTGGAAGAGTCAGGCGATCAAGATCCCTTCTAACTAAGTTATGGCACAAGGCTGGAGATTTAACATACCCTTGAGGTAAGACAGTAAAGGTATACTGCTGGCCTTGCCAACTGAAAGCAAATTGCTTCTGGTGGTCCTTATGAACTGGTGTTGAGAAGAAAGCAATGGCCAGATCAATAGCTGCATACCAGGAACTAGGAGACATATTAACATGCTCATGTAAAGACACCACATCTGGTACAGTGGCTACAATTGTCACTACTTGGTTGAGTTTTCGATAGTCAACTGTCATTCTCCATGATGCATCATCTTTTGCTCAGGCCAAATTGGAGAGTTAAATGGAGATGTGGTAGGAATCACCACCCCTGGATCTTTCAAATCCTTGATGGTGGCACTAATTTCTGCAATCCCTCCAGGGATATGATACTGTCTTTGGTTCACTATTTTCCCTGGAAGAGGCAACAACACCAATGGTTTCCATTTGCCCTTTCCAACCATAATAGCCATCACTCCATAGGTCAGGGGACCAATGTGGGGATTCTGCCAATTTCTAATTATATCTATCCCAATTATACATTCTGGGACTGGGAAATTACCACAGGATGAGTTCTTGGACCCACTGGGCCCACTGCGAGTTGGACTTCAGCCAAAACTCCATTTATCACCTGACCTCCATAGGCTTCTACTTTAACTAGAGGGCCACGATGCTTTTTAGGGTCTCCTGGGATCATCAACTCAGAACCAGTATCCAATAGGCCTTGAAAATTCTGATTATTTCCTTTTCCCCAGTGTACAGTTACCCTAGTAAAAGGCCTCAGGTCCCTCTGAAGGACAGGAGGAAGGAAAACAGCATAACTCTTTGTTATTGTGACATGGTCCTTCCTCATTGGAACCCAGCCATCCCTTCATTCAACGGGTTCTAGGTCTGTGAACTGTCTCAAGTCTGGAAACTGGTTAACTGGATGGGATTCACTACTGCTGAAATCCAAGGTTGACTTCCTGTCATTTGTTCTAGAGATTTTCTGCTTATACAGATCAAATAAAAACTTAGTAGGCTTCTTATGTATTTGGTTCCTGGGAACACCATTATTAATTAGCCAATTCCAAAGATTATTTTGGGTCATGCCATTATAGGCATTGTTTTGACTTTGCCACCCATTATGATAACTACGCTCATCTGGCCTTCAGGGATTCAGTGCTGCCACATGAGGCCTACCCTGAGGTCCTGTTAAACCTATTATTTGTGCATTTAATTATGCAAGCGAGCAACAACTTCTCTGACTGTAAGATCTGGCATAAGAACTAGAGCAAAAACTTCTAATGTTCTGGTGTCTCTCTCAGTACTTTCCATCTTATAAACTCAGTGAAAGGCATGTCCTCTGGGTCCTCATATTGTGGAGAATGTGGTTTTACACTTTGAATCTACTCGAGTATGCCCAACTGCCTGACCCTCACAATCCCTTCATCAATCCTAAGCCAAGGAATATCAGGCATCTCTAACTCACTGTTATTAGGCCATGTTTTAATAAATACATCAGCCAACCATTCAAATAAACTTTTAACAACTTGTTTAACCTCTCGAGCTTCCATGTTAAACCTAGAATCTCTACTCAGTGGGCTCATATCAATAAATTCAGTCTGATCCAATTTTATATTCGTTCCACCGTTATCCCACACCCTTAAAATCCATTCCCACACATATTCCTTAGGCTTCTGCTGGAATGAAATCATCAAACTCATTAATTTCTTTAGTGGTGTAGCACATCTCCTCATGGACCACACTTTCTATCTCACCTTGAGGGGCTTGCTTAGCCTTCAATCTGGTTATAGGTCTAGAGCCAACAATTGCTGGGCCCTGAGGGACATCAGCTCCCTCTGGGGGGGAGATTAGTTTACTCAGGCAAGGGTGGGTAGGAGGGATCTGCAGGGTGTGGATTCTCTGCTGAGGGTGGGGAGATCAATTCCTCAGATAAAGAAAATCCCTCAGAATCCGAGGGTTCAAAATCCTCATCATCATGGTTCTCTCACACATCTCCATCCCAATTTCAGGGTTCCACCCTTTCCCCATGTCTGCTCTCACTTTAACTGCTGACACTCTTCCTGGCTGGGAATTACATTTGCATTGTAAATCAGCCAAATGTATAATAAGGGCTCCAGCTTGATTTTCTGCTGCTTTAGCTCTTTGGCTGCTGGAGAGAAGATGCTCTTCCAGAGCACACTTCGAAACTTTTAAACTGTTGTTTTGAATCTGGAGTTGGTCTTTTTATCACTGAGCTCCTTATTTTCCTCTATCACTTTAACCAGAGATGCTAGGAACAACCAGGCAACATCATTATTTACCTTATTTTTCCGCAATTTCTCAAATGTTTTATAAATAGAGTCGCTATATTCCTTGCTTCTCACAAGACACAAGTTAGGTGAGTCAAATGGATCTATCTTAATAATTACATCAAATAGTCTGCCCCAAAGATTATCATTCTTTTTCATGCCATCAGGAGAGTCTTCAGTAACTCTAGGCTTCATTGGGTTGGAGGGCTGGCTCCAGAAACTACCAAGCCCACTAAAGAAATTCATCCTTTCAATTCTGTTTCTCTAGAACTACTCCTGGTACCAAAATATGTATTAGTCAGGGTTCTCTAAAGAAACAGAAGCAAGAGGATGAATACATAGCTATATACAATTTATTGATTTGCTCATGTGACACAGTTCAAGGAGTCCAACAGTAGCCATGCTGCACTGGAGAGGCTGAGAATCCAGGGAACTGCTCAGTCTGCAAGGCTGGATGTCTCAGTAGCCCCAATCTGGTTCTGAAGGTCAGATGGATTCCAGGAGATCTGCTAGTCTCAGTGCACGCTGGGATCCATAGAGTTGATCACAGCAGCAAGACAAACTCACCAGTGAGAGAGAGGCAAGCCACAGGGAAAAAGGGACCAGATGCCTCTGGCATGGCCTTTAATATTGTCTGCCAGTGGAAGGTAATGCCCACACTTGGAGTGGGTCATCCAGGTTGAGGTAGTCCAATCCGAAGATCCTTTTTCTCTTATTTATTCCTTAGTCCTGTTATGCTGACACCCAGGATTAACCATAACAGAAACCCACAAAATAACTCTTTCCCAGAGATCCTTGTTTTCTCTCTTGTTTTTGGGGAGAATTGAAATTTGTCACTTAAAAAAACTCTCCACATAATGTTATTGAGCAGCCAGGGATGATCATCAGTTTTCAAACTCTAACAAAGATGGTAACAAAATTCCTTCTATGAAATTCCTTTAGTCCCTTCATTACTTTTAAGTAAATATTTCTTTTTGTTCCTTTCTTAATTTTTATTGAGCTTTTGTATGTTTTATCCAAAGTTTTTAAAATCCAAATTAGACCCATTCCCCATCCCCCCCTCCCCCCAAATTTAAGTAAATATTTCTAAACTGCAGTTGATCCACCATGCTATTTATGTGAACTTCCTTGACTGTGACAAGAATCAGCATTAAATTTTGTTAAACGATCTTTTCCATTCACTATACTTTTTGTTAAGTGATTAATTGCAGTGCTGGTAATTTAATTATTTCACCTATCTAAATTTCTCACATTGACGACTTGTCTGAAATTGTCAAAACGTGACCAGTAAAAGCTACAATTATGAGAACTTCGAAGTGTCTCACCCCTCTTTATGACTGTCTTCTTTCAATCTTTAGCAACTTGGTAACCATCACTCTAGAAAATCTTGATTGGCATGTTTTATTCCAGGCTGTTGGGTGAGACATATTCAAAATGCATTGCTTTGAGCAATGGCATGCAGAAGATACAAATGCTAGGGGATGCACAGCCTCTCAGAAGACCATCCATGTTGAATATTCATAGAAGAATAAGTTCAGATTTAAGCAATGAGGTCAGAAGAGGGTGTTGGATTCCCCTGGAACTGGAGTTAAAGATGGTTCTCAGCCACCATGTGGCTGTTGGGACTCAAACCCAGGTCCTCTACAAGAGCAGCCAGAGCTCTTAACCGCTAGGCCATCTCTACAGCCCCATAAATTGTGGTTTTTAAATCCCAGATGCACTAAATTGTACCATGTAGAGTAAGAAATGCATAATTATTTATATTTATCCTTTGTTAACTATGTAATAATAAATTTGTGTGGACAAAGTATCTTTTGAATTACTATGATCATTATCATTTTATTATTATTGTGAATGTGTTTGTTTGAAATGTTTTGTGAGTATAAACATGACACATACACAGATGCTAGAGGACTACTTTGAGGAGTTGATTCTGTACCTTCACTGTGGGTTCTGAGAGTTGAATTCAGAAAGTATTTGTAGATTCATATAGAGAAGACATTTATATCCCTGGTGGTAAGAGCTGACACAAGAGCAATTGGGTTTCTAAGCAGTGATGCTTTCTTCAATCCCTTCATCATTTTATATCCATCGCATACTTTTACTTTTTTAAAAAAACTCAAGTTCTCACTCTATAGCCCTGGCTGGCTCCAAACTCCCTATGTAGATCAGGCTGGTATGAAATTCTCAGAGATCAGCTTGCCTCATTCTCCCTATTGTTGGCATGAAGAATACTTTCAGTTTTTATAAATTACTTCTTTAAAAAGAGAAATGGCGGCAGGTATGTTAGTGCACGCCTTTAATACCCAGCACTCTTGAGGCAGAGTCAGGCTGATCTCTGTGAGGTCAAGACCAGCTTGGTTTACTTAGTGAATTCCAGGCCAGCTGAGACTAAAGGGAGACCCTGTCTCAAAAAGACAAAAAAAAAAAAAATAGAAATGACAGGACCTGGAGAGATTGCTCAGTGGTTAACCTCACTTCATGTTCTTGCAGAAATATAGATTTGGTTCCCAGCATACATATAACAAGGGGTTGTAATTTCAGTTTCAAGGGTTCTGAGAACTTATTCTGGCATTTGTTGGTACTGCATGCACATACTGCACTTAGATACACAGGTCAAACAATTGCACACATTAAAAAAGGCAGGGCATTGTGGAATGGGCCTTTAATCCTAGCATTCAAGACACAGAGGCAAATGCATACCTCTGAGATTGAGGCCAACCTGGTCTACATAGTAAATTCCTGGCAAGCTACAGCAAACTAGGACTATAGGAAGACCCTAAACCCTGGGCCTGCCCCCTGAATAAAAAAGGAAGGAAGGAAGGAAGGAAAGAAGGAAGGAAGGAAGGAAGGAAGGAAAGAAGGAAGGATGGAAGGAGAGAGGGAGGGAGGGAGGGACAGAGGGATGGAGGGAAGGAGGGAAGAAAGGAAGGAAGGAATGGAAAGGAGGGTGGGAAGGAGGGAGGATAGCGGGAGGAAGGAAATAAAGAAAGAAAGAAAGAAAGAAAGAAAGAAAGAAAGAAAGAAAGAAAGAAAGAAAGAAAGAAAGAAAGAAAGAAAGAAAGTCCACTTGGAAATCCTTCTATGTCAGCTCTGGTCCCTGATACAGAGAGAAATCTATGACAGCCATAGCTTCTATTTTAAATTAATGTGATTATATCGCAAGCCAATTTCCCATGCAAGAAAAACTTTTTAAATTGGGTGGTCAAATCATATAGTAGAAACTAACAGGAGAAACTGAGTCAGCTTTTTCCTTGTCTCATTTAAGCTGTGTTAACTTTTGTCACTGGATAAACAATCAGTATGTAACATCTGTGAAAGTGTTTTGCTTTTCAAACTAATCTCAAAAGGACAATGACTTAGGTCTGGGTACTTTCTGTTCTCTCCTCCTTTAGAGAGTTATGGGGAAACCTTTCCCAGACAAGGGGCTTTGTAGGAGAGTTTGACACAAACATATTTAGATCTGAAATAGGGTTCAGGGGGATTCCAGAGCTGACCTAGCAATGAGTTCAAATTGCTCATTAGAACTTACCAATATAATGGGCATTACCCCTGATTTGTAATAATTTAAATTTTAGATTTTGAGGAACAAACTGTATTTATTTAATATTGGCTCTACTAATTTTCATTCCACTCAAAATGTGTAAGACTTAATCATTGCCAGTTTTTTTTTTGGGGGGGGGGGAGTTAAATACTGATGATGTCCTGTAAAATATAGAAAATAAGTTGTTGCTACACCTTTATTTAAAATTAAAAAATTATGATCTATCTCAAATATTATTTATGCAAAATCTCTTTATTTGTAGGGCTATAACCTATGTTTTTCAATTTCAGATTAAATTGTGTCTCTTCACATATATTTTCACACATTGCAAACACGGTCACTTATTAATTGAATTACTCTGAATTAATGGAAACACAGCAAAAGTTTTGTGAATCCAAATCCATTAAAAGACAAGAAATTCATTTGTTCCTTCAAAGTCCAGATTCAACTTACCAAACAATTTAGCAATCTGAATTATATATTACCATTATTTCTATGATATCAGATATACTTCAGTCTTCTATAAATATCTGCAGGCTTTTTCTTTTCTTTTCTACAGTTCTTCCTTAATTACTCTTGAATTTTATTTCTATATGTCATACAATAATTTGTCTGCTTGGATGAACTATTCTGGGTGACATTAGAGAACCCCTCTTCTTTTCTATTTACTATGCAATAAAGTCTATTCTGACTTGCTTTCTTTGTTTTAGTCACCCATATAAAGATAGTAGGTGCAAAATGGCCTCTGAACAATATTTTTGTCTGGCAGAAGAGGGAGTTTACCTCTTTCATACTAGAATGGTCCTGTTGTCTTGGAAATTTTTTTTTAAGTAGATCATTTCTCAGTCATAGAACTGTTGAGTTAGAGCAAAATCTTACACTGAATTATATCAATGTTAGGAAATGGGGGAGACATAGAAGAAACAAAGAGAACAGAAGATTTTCAATTATGAAAAATGAGTTCTAAAAGCTTCCCATAGCATAGAATAATACACTTTGAAAAGTACTTATCGATGGGCTGCTACAAATCTCCAGGCAAATTGAACCCATGTCGCAGAGTCACACTTGTCTTACCTTTATCACTTTACTGCCTTGCATCTTTTCAACATAGAAAATATTGAATTTCAATTTCCTACTTATGACAAATTTCTCATAAATACATGCAAACAGTTACAGAATGGGTCAGAGAATTCATTATAGTCCATTATTGCATTCACATTGTGAGTGCAAGGACTTTTGGACCAGGTTGGAAGATCTAATGTGTAAAGTGTGGCCAGAGTTCCTATGTGAAAAGTTTCTAAATAAAAGTTAAATTGCTAGATATCATGTATTGAGGTGCTACTTTTTTCAAAGCTCTCCAACTTATTTCTTTTTTTAAAATTTTTTTTTTATTAATTTTATTTACTTCTGTATGTGTATGAATGCACTGCCTGAATGCAAGTCTGTGCACCCGTGTCGTGCAACGCCGCGGAGTTCAGAAGAGGGTCTCGGATTCCCCTGGAACTGGAGTTCTCCTGGAATTGGAGCCCCAGACGGTTCTCAGCCGCCATGTGGGTGCTGGGGATCGAACCCGGGTCCTCTGCAAGAGCGGTCGGCGCTCTCAACCGCTAGGCCATCTCTCCAGCCCCTCCAACTTATTTCTTATAATTTGTTAATATATATCATGCATACTGTATTAGTCATTTTTTCTGTTGCTGTGAAAAAACCACCATAAGCAAGGGAACTTATCAAAGGAAGAGTTTATTTGAGCTTATGATTGACAGTTCCAGGGAATCAGAGTCCATTGTGGCGGGAAGCATGGTGGTCAGGGCGAGAGCAGCAAGTCGAAGGTCACATCTCGTAATGAGCACAGGAAGCAGAGAGAGGGACTGGAGACCACAAGGCTTGTTAAACTCACTAAGCCTGCCCCCAATGATGTATTTCCTCCAGCGTGGCCACACCTTCTAAGACCTCCAAGAACAATGCCAGCAACTGGAGACAAAATGTCTGAATACTTAAAGCCTATGGGGGACACTCATTCAAACCACCACACTCCACTCCCTGGCACCCATAGGCTCCTGAACCTATAAAATGCAAAATGAATTTAGTCCAACCTTAAAAGTCCCCATAGTCTTTACCAGTCTCAATTCTATTCAAAAGTCTACAGTCCAAAGTCTCTTCTGAGACACAGGTCAATCTCTTAACTGTAAGCTCCTGTAAAATCAAAAGACAAATTACATACTCCCAACATACAGTGGAACCGAATACAAATTCCCATTCCAAAAGGGAGGAATAGAGGCATAGTGAGGAAATACTGGACCAAAACAAGACCAAAAACCAGCAGGGCAAACACCAAGTCCAGTAGCTCCTTGTGCAACTTCTGGGACTTGACTTCCAAAGGGGTTAGATGGCTCAGCTCTTCCAGCTTTGCTTGCAACATACATCTCTTTATTAGGCTGGTACCACTCCTTGTATGCAGCTCTCCTTGGCAAATATCTCATAGGTCTGGCATCTCGAATGTCTTCTTTGGGTCTCCACTGCCAACCAGGGTTCACATTCACAGATTCACGCAATGACCTATCAGGGCCTTCCTTACTCAGGGACACCCCTGTTGCACTCTGCCTGGCCTCTGTGGCTCTCTGAAACCACGGAGGAAGAATTGATGACCCCTTCACTCTTGCAAACTTCATGCCTCTAAAGCCAGCACCAGGTGAATTAAACTACTAAGTTTGGCTGCAAGTTTGGGATGGATTCTGGCCTATTTCAACCACAATTGCAACTTTTTTCTACCCAGAACTTGTTGGAGCAGAAAACACTTTCAGTATTTTCCTTTCAAAAGTTGGAGGATTAGCTGGGTGTGGTCTTGCCCTGAAGGTACTATTTCTGTTGTTTACTTGTAAATCTGGAGGCCCCTCCTTAATCACTATTATTTCACTTTTTCTTTTTTTTTAATTTTTAATTTTTTATTTTTAAGGGATTCTACAATATAATGACACAGATGTTTGCAGATAACATTGATGTTACTCAGTATGTCACACAATTAGGTAATTGGTGCATTTTGCAAGTATCTATGTTCAAATATTGAACAACCCAAGGTTCCCATATTCCAATTGGAGAAGCTTGTATGCACAGGTATGTTGATCAATCAGGATTCCAGACTATATTCCTGTAGTCTCATGATTCACCCCATCTCTCTGCAGCGCTTACAATGTACCATGCCTCCTCTTCCGCAGTTTGTTCCCTGGGCTTTGGGAAAGGGGCATAAGTGGGTGAGAAAACAGTCTAGTTTCTTTGGAGTTGTCATTTTGGACTCTAATCTGTTCAGGTTGTTTCCCTTCATGGGTTGAGAGCTTTTCCAGTGATACCCTTTTTAGTCATACTAACAAAGCACAAGCTATTGGATGAACAGGCATTTAAGCAGTACCACTTATTATGTCAAGCTAAGCTGTGAGCATAGACACAGATGCTTGGATGGTATGCTAATCCGCAAACTGTGGTTTCTCTATATAGGATGGCAAGTTCTTATTGTGGCTTATAACATCTCCTAACCACTAGAGGACATAAGCTTGTGGCATCCACTGTGAGTTATTCCTCCAAGAAGAGAGCTAATAGCCATTTAGATTTGGGATATATATAGACACTTGGCTGCCACTGTTGCACAGTATCTCCAGGCTGTTGAGGTGTAGCTGATATTGACGGAGGAGTCTTGCTTGTCTCAGGGAGACCAATATTTTGCTGTATTGCTTTAGTGGCCTTTCGTAACGCACTCTGGCATTTCAGAGGACAGTTGTACCCTAGCAAGTGACATCTCATAACATTTTTCATGCTCACACCACGTCTTTGACAAGAGGGACTTACTGCCTTTCTCCTTGCATATATCCCACTTATAGGCAAAAGGCCTTTATAATTTGGGGGGCAGGTTTGAATGCCCTAGCCAATATCTCCTAGGCAGAATAATTCATTGCTGATGTCAGAGCTTTCCTGTAGTATTATATTTTGCTTAATTACACAACTTATAAACACTTTACTATTGAATTTGGCTCTAGATAGAGAAATATCCTTTCACAGTTCCTATGCCTATCAGTCAATTAAAAAAAGGTAGTTATGCCTGTTTTATAGGACATTACCACTGTAAAAATTGGCTCTAATTTACAGTTAGGGAGTGGTTTCATTACCATCATGTTTTTCTTTTTCCTATAAAGGGGAGAGGTAGGAAGGTTTCTCAGTATCTGGAAGGTAAACTTCATTAGGGCCCATTATAAACAGTTAACCCCAATATTATTCAGAGAGATGCTCAGTGTCTGTGACTCAGGCAGTCTGAGGTTCCTCTTTCTTTAATGTTCAGATGGGTCAACCTCTCTGCTGGCATTTCCCAGTCCATCCTGCATAGCAAAAGTGTAATTTTTCAGGCATTTAGATTGGTTTTTTACCTGTGGGAACATAAAATTCTCCTCCCATTGTTAGTTTTAAAAGATCAGAAAAAATTGAAAATTTATCAATAGGATGGAACCACAGGAGTTTTTTCCCATTTTGTTTATTTTTCCCCAGAAAAGATAGTAGTACCCACTCCCACCTCCCCTCCCTTTTTTTTTTTAGGGTTTTTTTTTTTTTTTATTTTGATATATTGCCTAGTTGTTTATATTCCATAATAGGCAGGAGACAGGGTAAGCTTTCATTAAATTTACCCAAACTTTTCTTCATGTGACTGTATGCTACTTATTTGGGAAAGGAATATTTAAGATTAGTTCCTTTAAATTGTCCCTGACAAGTAAAAGAAAGTGTAATAATGTGATGTTTATAATTCAAGAAAAATATAGGCCAATTGTGTACCTTAACCACATACAAATTTAATAAATAAAAAACGATTAACATTTTAATATTCCCAATCAGTTCAAATGTATTACCATTTCACCATAAACCATTCACTAACATTCACAAAACTCAAATTTAACTAATCTCAAATAACTAATTAATTCACTAATCCTTAAAATACCTATCTTGTGGATAAAGCTTGGGCAGAGTTGAGTACCTGCTAAATAAAATTTACCCAATTAAACACTTTGCTCTTATAATCCTATTATGCTGGACTTGACTTCTACTTATTTGTGAAGTAAAATTTAATCTTAGTTCCTTTAAATTGTTCCTACAAGTAAAAAAAGTGTTAATTGTAATGTTGTATAATTCAGAAAAATATAGAGACCAACCCATACAAAACTATAAATAAAACAACTAGCTTTTTAATATCCCAGTTTAGTTCAATGTCAGTCAAGTATCTAGCTCCTTTTTTTTTTTTAGCCCAAAGCATCCTTCATAAAAACCAATTTGCAGGCAGTTTGTGCCCCAGACCCACACCAGCCAAGGTTCCTGCCATCCAGCTTGAGGGGCCTTTGAAATGTTCAATCAAGTTGGATCAAATGAGTGTCCAGACAACATATTGTTCATTAGTTTACCCTTCACCCAATCGCAGCCCCTACTAATCTACCACTGCCCCCTCTTCCACAGTTTGTCCTTAGGCTTAGTAGATGGGGCACAGTTGGACAAAAAGCACAACCAGTCTATCTTTGCCTGGAGATGTCATTTTGGACTCTGATCAGTTCGGGCTGTTTCCTTTCATGGCTGACCGATTGCCCAGGGATAAGCTTCCAATCCTACTAATGAACACAAGGATTAGATATATACATTTTAACATTGCTAGTTACTATGGTAGGTTACTTTGGTATAGAAACGAGATTTTGGAATGGTGTGTAAATCCCTGGATACTTTTTTTTTCCCTGAGAAGATGGACAAGGTTTTACTGTGGCTATATACGATCTCTAATCACTAGAGGGAATAAGCTTGTGGCAACATCCATAGAGTTATTCTCCAAGGAGAAGTCTAACAATCAAATAAAGTTGGGATATATAGACATTGGCGCACTGCTTGCACAGTATCTTCCAACAGGTGAGGTATCTGATGTTGGTGGTGGAGTCTTGCTTGACGCAAGAGACCAATATTTGCTTTTATTGGTTTCAGTGCCGTTGTAACACCCGGGTATTTCCAGAGAACCAACTGTATACTTGTAAGTGAGATCTCGATACAAATCCTCCCATGTACATCAGGTTATGACAGCAGGGCTGGCCTTACCACCTTTTTTCGCAGATATCCCAGTTTACAGCAATATAAATCATGCCCTCTTGTAGTTAATATATTTTGCTATAGCTACATTAAAGGACTTAGTATTAATTTTTCTGAATAGACATAATCCTTTTTACTGTTCCTATGTATATAGTCAGTTAAGAAAGCAGGTTTTACCATTTTTTTTTTTTGGTCCTTTTTTGAGACAGGGTCTCCCTCACCCCAGCTTGTCCTGGAACTCACTATGTAGACCAGGGCTGGCCTTGAACTTTTCACAGAGATCGCCCTGGCCCTCTGCCTCCCAGAGCTAGGATTAAGGCATTGCGCCACCACGCCCGGGCGCACGCCGCTTTTTACCAGTTTTAAAAGAATACTTTATAACATTCAGCTCTAATTTACAGTTAGAGGATGACTTCATTACACCAATGTTTTTCTCTTTGTTCTATGAAAAAGAGGTAAGGAGGTCCTCTCATATTTGAAACTGTGCTGCACTAGAATGGTAAAGTTTCATTAGGACGCACTATAAACAGTTTACACCTATGGTCTCAGACGATGGTTTGGATGCCCATAGCAGTTCTGAGGCTTTTCTTCCTTTAGTGTTAAGATGGGATAACTTCTCTGCTGGTATTTCTGTACAAAACCTACAGATGGGAAGGCTGTATCCTTTCTTTCTCAGCCTTTGAGTTGGTGACGTTTGACCTGTGGGAACATACAAACTTTTCCATGGTTAGTCTTTAAGATTAAATTGGAAAGTTTTTGACAAAAGGTGTTAATATGTAAACTGTACCCACCCTTTTTAATTTAATTTTATATTTTTGACCCATGAGTTTCAAAAAAGGCAGTTGTGTACACATACCGATAGGCAAGGATCAAATGTTAAATTTCATTCAATTTGTCCATTTTTTTTTGGGGGGGGTGATGTCGTTGTTAACTTTGGGAAGCAAAACTTAATTCCCGTTATAAATTATCCTACAGGTAAAAGAATGTTACAAAGATACTGCATTACCAAAACAATTAATAGGAGAACATTTGTATATTGTAATCCCAAAGTTTTATTATATAAATGTTTAAGTAAAAGACCATGTAATTTTAAATTAAATATACATTAATATAATATGAGACCCAATGTCCCTCTCCTTCCCCTCACAGCCCTCCCGGGTTCACACATTCGTCAGTCAGTTTTCTCTTGCAGTCTTCTCGTTGTTCTTTAAATATGCATCCCCCTCTTCACAAGAAAATTATAATAACTGAGTTATTGGATGCTAGCATCGAAATTTAGGATACCATTCGTCGTTTTGTTTTTCTGTGATTTGTGTTACTTCACTTAATATAACAGCCTCCAGCTCCATCCATGTACCGCAAGTTCATGATGATATCTTTCCTTATTGGCCTGCATAGAACTCCATTGTATAACATGTACCACATTTTTTAATCTTTTATCATCATTGTTTGTTGAGGGCATTGGGTTGGTTTGTTCCAGCCTTTTTGCTATTGTGAACAGACTGCAATAAAATACAGCTGTGCATGTATTTCTGCAGTAGATGAGTCTTGTGAGTACATACCTAAGAGGGGGTAACGACTTGGGTCAAATGGCAAGCTCATTTGAGTCTTTTCAAAGGGTTCTCTACACTGATTTCCATGTGGCTGTACCATTTACATTCCGCACCATCATTGGATGAGTGTTCCCACTTTCCCCACAAACATCTCCAGCACTTGGTATCATTTGTTTTTCCTGATCCTAGCCAGTCTTTCGGAGTGAGATGATATCAGAGAGTGGTTTTAATTTGCCTTTATTTAAGTATTAGTGATGTTGAACAGTTTTTAAGATTTTCTCAGCCAACTATAGTTCCTTGCTGGTGAAGTCTCTCTTCAGCTCTTTTGCTCCATCTTTTGATTGATTCAGTTGTTTTCTTTTTTCTTTGTTTTTTGAGTAGTTTTGTATACTCTGGAAATTAATGCTTTTTTTTTTTTTTTTTTTTTTTTTTTTTTTTTTTTTTTTTTTTTTTTCTTTTCACTTCCTTTATTTTTTCGTTTGATGTACAGAAGCTTTTGAGTTGAATGAGGTCCCAATTTGTCCCAATTGTCTATCTTATTTCTTGTGCAGTTGCTGTCTTATTTAGGAAGTCGTTTCCTACACCTATTGTCTTGTAGTCTGCTGCCAAGTTTTCTTCTTATTACCTACAGATTTATGGGTTTCACGTTGAGGTCGTTAATCCATCGGGATTGACGTTGTGTGCAAACAAGAGGTAGGGGTTTTAATTTCAATTCTTCTACAAGTGGTGAGCCGGTTTTGCCAACACCACTTTGTTGAAGATGTTGTCTTTCCATCATTGTGTCTTCTTGGCCCCTTTATCAACTATGAGTTGGCTGAAGCTGTATGTGCTCAGGTTTGGATCTTCAGTTTTATTCCATTGGTCAACTGGTCTGTTTTTGTGCCAGTACCAAGCTGTTTTTATGACTATAGCCCTGTAGTATACTTTTAAATCTGGTATAGAGATCCCCCCTGTATTGCTCTGGCTATTCGGTGTCTTTTGTTTTTCCAAATGAAAGCAAGGATTTTTTTTTCCAAACCCGTGAAGAAGCTCTTGGGGATTTTGATTGGGATTGCATTAAATCTGTATACGAGTTTAGGTAGAATGGGCATTTTTATTATATTTATTTTCCCAATCCATGAGCATGGGAGGTTTGTCCATCTTCTGATGTCTTCTTCAATTTCCTTCTTCAGAGGTTTAAAATTTTTGTTGTAGAGATCCTTGGTGTCTTTGGTTAGGTTTGTTCCTAGGTATTTGATTGTTTTTGATGCTATTTTAAGTGGGAAGGTCTCCTTGTAGTCCTTCTTCAGTTGCTTATTGTTGGTGTAAAGAAAGACTACTGATTTTTCTAGATTTATTTTGTATCCTGCAACTTTACTGAAGTTCTTAATCATTTCTAGGAGTTTGCTGGTGGAGTTCTTAACATCCCTTAAGTAGACAATCATATCATCAGCAAAAAGGGATAGCTTGACTTCCGCTTTTCCGATTAGAACTCCTTTAATTTCCTTTTCTTGCCTTATTGCCCTAGCAAGGGTTTCAAGCACTATATTGAAGAGGAGTGGTGACAGGGGGCAGCCTTGCTAACTTCCTACCCTTAAAGGGAATGCTGCTGTCATTTCCCCATTTAGGATGATGTTGGCTGTGTGTTTCCTGTATATGGTTTTGATTACATTAAGGAATGATCCCTCCAATCCAATTACCTCTAGGACTTTAAAAATGAAGGAATGTTGAATTTTCTCAAAGGCTTTCTCTGCATCAATTGAGATGATGGTGTGTTTTTTGTCTTTCAGTCAATTTATATGCTTGATGATATTTATTGATTTTCATATGTTGAACCATCCCTGCATCTCTGGTATGAATCCAACTTGGTCATGATGGATGATCTTCTTGATGTTGGTCTGTATGCGATTTGCCAGTACCCTGTTTAGAATTCTGGCATCTGCGTTCATTAGGAGATGGGTCTATAGGTCTCCTTTTTGGTTCCATCTTTGCCTGGTTTTGGTATTAGTGTGATGCTGGCTTCATAGAAGGAATTTGTGAGAACTCCTTCCGATTATATCCTTCTAAACAACTTGAGTATTAATGGTTGTAAGTCTTTTTGAAATATTTTATAGAATTCTGCTGTGAAACCATCTGGGCCTGGGCACTTTTTGGTTGGGATGCTGCTTATTACATAAACAATTTCTTCATATATTATTGGACTATTTAAGCTGTCGATCTCTTCTTGGTTCAGCTTTGGTGATTCCCAGGATTTCAGATATTCATCCATTTCTTCTAGGTTTTCAAATTTAGTAAAGTATAGGTTTTTGAAGTAATCCCTTATGGTTGTCTGGATCTTTTCATTGTCTGTTGTGATATTTCCCCTTTCATCACAGATTCTATTGATTTGGAGTTGTTCCTTTTTTCTTTTAGTTAACTGGGCTAGAGGTCTGTCTATCTAATTTATTCTCTCAAGGAACCAGCTTTTGGATTCATTGATTTTTTGTATGGTTTTGTTTGTTTTTATTTATTGATCTCTGCTCTGATTTTTGTTATTTCTTCTTGTCTACTGCGTTTAGGGTTCATTTGTTGTTCTCTCTCAAGTACTTTAAGGTGCTGTGTTAGATCATTCACTTGTGCTCTTTCTGTTTTTTTAATGTAGGCACTTAGAGCTATAAACTTCCCTCTTAGGACTGCCTTTAAAGTGTCCCATAGATTTTGCTGTGTTGTATTATCATTGTCATTCAGTTCCAGAAATGTTTTTATTTCTTTATTTCTTCCTTGACCCATTCATTATTCAGGAGAGTGTTGTTTAGTCTCCATGTGTTCTTGTATGGTGTAGGGTTTATCCTGGTGTTGATATTGCGTTTTATTGCACTGTGGTCTGATAGAATGCATGAGATTATTTCAGTCTTTTTGTATTTGTTGAGTTTTTCCCTGTGTTCCAGTATATGGTCTATTTTGGAGAATGTTCCATAGGGTGCTGAGTAGAAAGTGTATTCTCTGGTGTTTGGGTGAAATATTCGATAGATGTCTGTGAGATTCAGTTGGTGTATTGTATCATTCAGTTCAGGTGTCTCTTTGTTTATCCATTGTCCTGTTGATCTGTCTAAAGGACTTAATAGGGTATTGAAGTCCCCTACTATTAGTGTGCTGGGGATAATTTGAGCCTTGAAATCCTGAAGACTTGTCTTTACAAAGTTTGGTGTGCTTGCGTTTGGTGCATACATATTCATGATTGTGAGATCTTCATTGTTAATTATTCCTTTAATAAAGATGTAGTGGCCCTCTTTGTCTCTTTTGATTTCTTTTCCTTTGAAGTCTATTTTGTCTGATACTAGAATAGCAACACCTGCTTTCTTTTTGGTACAATGTGCTTAGAATATTTTCTTCCATCCCTTCACTTTAAGTTGGTGCCTGTCCTTGAAATTGAGATGGGTTTCTTGTAGACAGTATATAGATGGATTTTGTTTCCTAATCCATTCTCCCAGTCTATGCCTTTTGATTGGGGAGTTCAGCCCATTAATATTTAAGGTTGTAATTGAAAGATGGATGTTGCTTCCTTTCACCTTATTATCCACTTGGACTTTTAGTCTCTGATTCGACTCGTATGACTATGTTTTAATTAGTTTCTTTTCCTAGGTGCTTGAGGATAGTTGCTCTTCTCTTCTTCCCTTTGAATTGCTTCAAGTATTTTCTGGAGAGTTGGTTTTCCGGAAATGTATTCTATCATCTTGCTTATGTCATGGAAGATTTTTCTCTCTCCTTCAATGGTAATCAACATTTTTGCTGTGTAAAGTATTCTGGGTTGGCATCCATAGTCCTTTAACACTGGAAATGCTTTGCTCCATGTTCTTCTTGATTTCATGGTTTGCAGCGAGAAGTCAGTTGTGATTCTGATGGGTTTCCCTTTGTATGTGACTTGTTTTTCTCTTGTGGCTTTCAGAAATTTATCTTTGTTTTGAGCATCTAGCACTTTGACTATGATATCGTGTGGGGAGTTTCTTTTCTGATCTTGTCTATTTGGAGTCCTATATGCTTCTTGTATTTGAATGGATTTGTCTATTTTTAGTTTGGGGAAGTTTTTCATCTATTATTGTGTTGAAGATATGCTCAATACTATTCTCTTGAGATTCTTCTCCTTCCTCTATTCCTATGATGCAGAGGTTTAATCTTTTCATAGTGTCCCATATTTCCTGGTTGTTCCACTTTTGTGTATTTTTAAATTTTTAATAATCTTTATTTGAGGTTTTTATTTGCTCTGTGTTATCTTCCAGATCTAATATTCTTTGCTCAGCTTTCTCCATTCTATTTCTGAGGCTTTTTCCTTTCCTTTATTCTTGATTGGATGAATGTTCTATTTCCTTTTTCATTTCATCCTGTGATTTCTTTAATATACTCCTTACTTTGTTGGTTGGCTTCCTTTTTCAGTGTTTCTACTTCCTTAAGGTGTTTGTTTTCTTCTCTCTCTAGTTCTTTCTGGAGTTTGTCAATCCCTTTCTTTAGTTCTCTGAATTCTTCTTTATGTTGTTTAATTTCTCTGCATAGGTCTGCAATTATTCCTCTAACATCCATTTCTGGGGTCACCTCCAAGGGGATCCCATTGTACCTATCTCCTACAGGGTTGGTAGAGCTTGGTGTGGAATTATCCTGCACCTTTCCCATGTTGTCCCTTCATCGTGTCCCTGGCATGTGGATTTCCGTTTTGTGATTCAAATCACAAATGCCTTTTTAGTGTGTTGAAGGCTGAAAGCTTGTTTTGTTTTGCTTACCTCCTTCTTATGCTTTTTTTTCTTCCTCTCCCCCTCCTTGTTTATGGAGTGTTGACTTGTCTAGGTTTTCAGGCTTTCACTTTTGTTTACAGATCGGATATTGGAAGTCTAAGACACTCTTCCTTTCCTGTTCTGAGAGTTCTCCTAATCAAATCCACTGGATACTCTCTATTCCTCAATTCCAATTGTTGGGGGTGGGAATGCCTGGCTTAGCCCACGCCCCGGCACCTGAGTCAGGCACCAGAGTCAGACCCAAGCTCAGGACCCCTTCTGGCTGGGAGGGGGGAAGGGCAACCCACTGGGCTTAGGGCTCCAACAGCCACCAGGCCCTCTGCCACAGACCAGAAAATCAATTGTCCAGCACCACAAAAGTCACTCTGTCCTAAGCTTTTTCTATTATTTCACTTTTTACATTGTTTACTTGTAAATAGCTAGGCCTCTCCTTAATCACTTTAGTCTCTTTATCAAAAGGAACCTCTCCTTCACAAGCCTTGGCCCCGCCTTTAATCTTCCTAGTGCAGTTTTCAGACCCAAACTGTACAATCTGCATTTCTTTCTGCCCCATCTGCTCTTCTTCACTGTAGATCTGTACAATATTCACCATTAATAGCCACATCACCATTTCTATATTAAGCTGTCTTGAAATATCCTCCACCAAAGACATTAGTCCATTGCTTTTCAACTTTGCATCAGGCAAGCATTTGGGTGTGGGCAAACTGCTGCCAGACTCTTTATCAAAATATCCCAGTTGCTGCCTAAGTCTTTATTTTCCTCTGGAACTACATTTTTTTGCAGCAATGCTTTCTTCCAGGCTTCTACTAGAATGGCCCTTTAAGCTCTGCTTACAGTAGTCAACAGCTTTTCTAGCCCAAAGTTCCAATGTCTTCCACATTTCTCCAAATATCCACATGGTCAGGTTCTTCACAGCCAACAGCCCACTCTCTGGTACCAAATAACTGTACTAGCCACTTTTCTGTTGCTGTGATAAAACCACCATGAGCAAGGGAACTTATCAAAGAAGAGTTTATTTGAGCTTGTCATTGACGGTTCCAGGGAATCAGAGTCCATTGCGGAGGGAATCATGGTGGCTGGGGCTGGAGCAGGAAGCTGAGTGTCACAGCTCACAATGAGCACAGGAAGCAGAGAGAGGGATTGGAGACTGCAAGGCTTGTTAAATTCACTAAGCCTGCTCCCAATGACGTACTTCCTCCAGCATGGCCACACCTTCTAAAACCTCCAAGAACAGTGCCACCAACTGGAGACAAAATGTCTGAATACTTAAGGACTATGGGGGGACACTCATTCAAACCACCACACATACATAAACTGAAATTTGCAGAATGCATAAGGCTCAGATCATAAAAGTATTGCTATGAGAAGAAAAATTACAGGGACTCACATTTTACTTACTTTTAAAGTCTGAATTCATCTCTATTGAAAATAGTACATGATATTTATGCTGAAATCAGGTATGAGTAATGTAAGAATGGGGACTGGGTTTTGACAGAAAATTTTGCATTCATTACCTCTTTCTAAAGAAAAGTAATGAAGCAGGAAATAGTCACAAATAATAAGAAGCAGCTGAATACACAACAATCTCCACTATGCTTTAAATGCTGGACCTCTGCAGAAGAAATATGCAGCTTTTCAATCACCTTTGAATACACACAAAGCCTGTCTTTTGAAGGCTGTCATTTATATGACCTCCAAATGTCAAACATTTCTCTTCAACTTCAGATAATGCATATAATTTGAGTTTTGAATCATCACTTGATGCTAATTCAGACTCAGCTCCAGTAAATGATTCATTCGGAATTTACTATTCTCTATCCCTAGAAATGGTATTTATGTGGGCCACTTAGTCAATTAGCACTATTTGTGGAAATATCTTTGTGACAATTTGTGTTGCTCAGAGGTAATTTACCATCAAAGATAGAAAAAAATGCATAGATATTGTCATAGAAAAATACATAGCAAAACCCATTTTAAAAAATATTTTATTTATTTATTTGTATGAGTGTATTGACTGCATGTGTGTAAGTGTACCCATGTTGTGCAGTGCCTATGGAAATCAGTAGAACCCATTGGATCTGGAACTGGAGTTATGGATGGCTATTATCCACTGTGTGGATGCTAAGAATCTATCCATGGTCCTCAACAACTTATTAGTGCTAAGCCATGTCCCCAGCCCCAGCAAAACTGATTTTATAACCACAAATTTCTTTAAGTAAATTTTATTTAAAATTTTCAACATGTCATTAAGCTGTTAAGAAATTCAACCTCAGGCCTACCCCCATGTATGATACATACTACTGACATTTTGAGACAGAAAATATACTGGATTAGATGTTGTCCTATGAACTTTATAAACTGACCTGGTCCCTGGCTTCTCCCCACTAGAACTCAGCAGCAGCTGTTACACTAATGGCAAGGAAAGATACATTCAGATAATGACAAATGTTCACTTTGTGGCCACAAATTATTGAAGAGGGAGAGTAAGTGGTATAAAGAGACCTAGAGACAAAAAGAAAACAGGACGAATACTGTTTTTAACCAACTAAATCTAAACAATTGTAGGTAAACCTTACACCAGAAGTGAAGTATGAAACAGAAAATGAGAAAATCAATTGTAGTCTAAGAACAAACAGAAAAAAGAAGTGCTAGGAGAATTTGTTTTAAAGGAAGAAATTGAAAGAACTCAAAATTATACGTTTATTTCCTGATTACTGGTAGAAAAGTCTAAGATTCAAATAGATATTAAAACTTTTTGATTTGTCCCTTATGTTTTTAGAAGGAAATTGTGATACATTTTAAATTATTTGTTGATTAATACATTTGCATCCAATAACCTGTAAACACATAAAACATTCATGTGAAAATTGTATTTTTTCAAGTAAATTATTCATGAAGGTGGCATTATTTTTTGTTCTTTTTTCCAAATCTCTTTAACCTTTGTGTGATGCATCTACATGTTAGTATGCAAAAACTGATACTTTAAAGTGTATAAATTTATAAACCTACCTTGTTAGTAATTAATCTGTCCTGGATATAGTATGAGCTCCTTTGTATACTGTGTATTTATCTTAAGACTTACTGCTTTGTATTGTCTCACTAATATCATAGAAACAGGGTTTTCTCAGTATTCAACAGCTTCTGTTGAATTCAATGGATTAATTTCTGTGTGATACTGTATTGACTGAACTGCATGGTTCTTTCAGAAACTGGTCTGAGCACTGCTTTCGGTTCACTGCCAATGGTACAAACCAACATAATCCATTCCATGAAGGGTAGACTACAGTGTCCTTTTCTAAGTGGAGATTCTGATATTTATTTTTTATAATGAACTTTCTTGTTCCCACTGCCATTTTCAGGCAGCATTATTCCATCCATCTTGTAAAGTACTATATAAACAATAGGAGCACATTGACTTTTTGTTTCTCACATCTCACACATACAGAATCAATTAACTCACTACTAAGCTGTCCATGAAGTCAGCACGACATCATAGGCTGATGGAAATGATTTGACTTAAATCTCCACTCTAAAAAGATTAATCAAACTTCATCATAGATTCTACCAGTCTAAGACACTTTTCCCTCCATGACACATGTAGTAGTTTGAATGAGGATGCTCCCCCCATAACCTCCTAGTATTCAGACATTATGTTCCCAGTTGGTGGAATTCTTTCAGGTGTTCTTAAAAGACCTGGCCATGGGGCTGGAGAGATGGCCTAGCGGTTAAGAGCGCCGACTGCTCTTACAGAAGACCCGGGTTCGATCCCCAGCACCCACATGGCGGCCGAGAACCGTCTGAGACTCCAATTCCAGGAGAACTCCAGCTCCAGGGGAATCCGAGACCCTCTTCTGACCTCCGCGGCATTGCACGACACGGGTGCACAGACCTGCATGCAGACAGTACGTTCATGAGCACACAGACATAAATGAAATAAAAAAATTAAAAAAAAAAAAAAAAAAAAGACCTGGCCATGCTGGAGGAAGCTTGAAATAGGGGAGGCCTTAGAGAGTTCAAAAAGCCTTGCAAATCTCCACTAGTTTTTCAACTTCCTGTGCCTGTTTGCAGATGTGAACCTGAAATTTGTCTTCCAGCATCTCCTGCCATCTTGCCTCTATTCCCCTGGAACTCTAGGCTCAAATAAAATCTTCATGTTATAAGTTATCTTGGTCTTGATGTCTATAGTAGCAAGGGAAAAGTGACTTATACACCGTTTTTGCATTTTTTTTTCAGATAAAATGCAGTAATAGAAAATCTGAATTTATTGAGAGCAATAGGCATAGGTTCCACACCTCCTACCTTACTTAGTACTAATAAAGGGCTCATAGTTGGCTTTTTTTTTCATCTTTGAGGTGTCCAGTACATTCTGTAAGTTTCAAGTGTCTTCCTCAAGAAACTAGAATACAGTTCTTTGACATGTAATCATGAAGAGAAAAGCAACTTTGTCTCTCAATCTCTGTGGAAAGGAAGATTCTTTAAAAGCATGAGCTAGCAAACATCACATGTCTAACTCCATTTCCACAGTCCAGTTATATTGTACTGTACCTACTTGTCTACATCTCTAGATCACTCCCCTCTACTTGCTCCTTCTCCCTTTTAAATTACCCCTATGTAGATCAGAAGGAAGCCCAGTTCTTTCCTTTAGTTACTGAATAACATATGTTGCCATGCCAGCTTTATTTTTAAATTTTTTATTGTTATTAAAAATTTCCATAAATCTTACATCATTTTTCAATCAAATTCAATGTCACTTCCCTTTCCATGCCCCCCACCCCACGTGAGTCCCTGCACTCTACTATACATGTCTTGCATCTTTTTCTGAGTCTTTCCAGAGTATTTTTTCCAGGTCTTATGTTGTTCTCTCTAATTTGCATATATATATATATATTTATATAACCCATATTTATATATTTATATATATTTATATAACCCATATCACCTGAATTGGAGGATTTTTTTTTCTTAAAAGATGTCACTTTTTCCTTAAGGAAGTGCTCAGAGGTTCCTCCTTGGCAAGCCCAAACATCCATCAATCCTGCCATTGTGTTTCACACCGTGGTCTTTCCCTCCCGTGGCCCCTCAAATGAAGTCCATTAAGCATGTGTCCTGTCTTGATCCCCCTGCACTGACCTCCATGATACAGCCAGGGGAGTCCAACAATAGCAGTCTATACTCTGACGAGGCTGAAATCCCCTTAGCTGCTTAGTCCACAAGCCGAGTATCTCAGTAGTCCCCCTATGGCATTGAAGGTTTGGAGGATTCTTGGAGAAACACGAGTCGAGTCTTCAGTACATATTGGAGGGTGAAAAAGCTGTGTCTCATGTCTTTGATGAGTGTCTTTGATGAGTGTCAAAAGCAGTGGTAGTCACAGTTAATGCACTTGCCAGTAGGAATTGAAGACAGACAAAACAACAGTGATCTCTCTTTTCTCTTTTTGTCCTTTTACTATGATCTCAAGTATTATATCTGAAGTACAATTTCCCTGGTCTTCCTGGATGTTTGTTTCTGGTTTTACTTTCCTTTTGGATGCTTAAGACTACACCAGATTAACCAAAGTTTTTGTTTTCTTGAGATCAATTGAGGATCTGGTCCTCAGGGGTATCTCGGGTTTTTATTTGGGGGCAGAGGGGGAAGCCCTTGGTTCCCTTCAGTCTTTCATTTACCAATTTCATCCACTCAAGGCCAGAATCAGGTCTTGCTAGACCAGGCTTCTTTTTCCGAAGCATGAGCAGACTTTCCTCTTTATAAACTTGACACTGGCTGAAGTCCCATTAGCGGATATCCAAGACCTCTCTGAACAGGAAGACTGGTGACCCACATTTGCAGGACATTTCAAGAGATGCCCCCATGCATAGTCCCCTAAGACTTGCTTGACCTGACGAGTGGTTAGAGAAAATGTGGTCTATCTACACAACGGAGTTCTATGCAGCAGTAAAGAAAGATGACATCATGAAATTTGCAGGTAAATGGATGGAACCAGAAGATTTTATGCTAAGTGAAGTATCACAGTCCCAGAAAAACAAAAGACAAATGGTATCCCTCATCTGTGGATGCTAGCACCAAGTACCTAGTTGTAAGGCAAACTGAGCAAGATTAATGTTATAGTCCTCGTGATCTGAAAACAACTGTACTCTTATATTGTGAGTCCCTAGACAGGTTGTAGAACTAACCTACCATTTATTTTCAGGCCTTGGATTTTTGGTATATGATAGAAGGTATCTATGCATTTTTTGGAGTGATATAAAACTAAAATAGAAAAAATGTGAATCAAGAAATATGATATGGAAATAACATACAGTTTGTTTTCAAAAGTTATAATTTTATTTATTTTTTTAAATTTATTTATTTATTTTTGTGTATGAATGTACTGTCTGCATGTAGGTTTGTGCACCCGTGTCGTGCAATGCCATGGAGGACAGAAGAGGGTCTTGGATTCCCCTGGAAATGGAGTTCTCATGGAATTGGAGTTACAGACGGTTCTCAGCCGCCATGTGGGTGCTGGGGATCGAAACCGAGTCCTCTGCAAGAGCAGTCAGCGCTTTTAATTTTTTTTTATTAATTTTATTTATTTCCGTATGTGTATGAATGTACTGTCTGCATGCAAGTCTGTGCACCCGTGTCGTGCAATGCCGCGGAGGTCAGAAGAGGGTCTCGGATTCCCCTGGAACTGGAGTTCTCCTGGAATTGGAGTTTCAGACGGTTCTCGGCCACCATGTGGGTGCTGGGGATCGAACCCGGGTCCTCTGTAAGAGCGGTCAGCGCTCTTAACCGCTAGGCCATCTCTTCAGCCCGCAGTCAGCGCTTTTAACCACTAGGCCATCTCTCCAGCCCACAAAAGATATAATTTTAATATAGGTGCAATGTATCAGGCTGGTGTAAATTAGCCTCTCTGTGTGCTTAATGACCATACTTAATGTCCATACCAATTTGGCAGAGGGATCTAAGGGATAACTTTGTTCCTTGCCCTCAGAGGTCAGGTCTGTTTATTATAGTCAATTTTATACTGAATTTTGACCCGCTTTGTTCTGTGGTTGTGAAAAATCATGTAACCTTTTTAAAGGATGTACTTGATATCCATAATTACTTTAATTTGATATTCCTAGGCCCTTGTTGTGCATATTTGGCTGAGAATAAACAATTCTATTACTTATTTAAAAATAATGCTATCATTATATGGTATCAGTTGTTGAGGAAAGGTGTTGACCAGTGACTCTTCCTGAGCTGGTGGTTCACAGCCAACACACAGCTATGAAACTAATGGCTTCACAACCAGTTGTGTATGTCTCACATATGGATGCCAGGTGATGGTAAGATATTAATTCCATGGTGGAACAGGTCAAGGAGGGAGCAGTACGTAGGGCCACTTTAGTAAACACTCAGGTACATAGGGCAGAGAGTGCAATTCTGAGTGCAACCCCAATTTATTAAGTGCAAAATGTAATTTATATAGGCAGTGTGACACAACCTCCTAATGCCATCTGTGATGTAAGCTTAGGAGTGGATGTGCCAAAGAACAGGTAAGTTCATGGTGCCAAGTGGGGCAGCCAGCACATGCACAATACAGTCTGAAATCAGGACTGCCATTCCACATGGATTTATACTGAGTGTTTTAAAGATACCTTTAAATGCAGAAAACCTGTTCTCTACTCACCTTGGACTGTTTTCTTTTCAGTCATAGAAATCAAATGTAAGCCAATAGTCAAACTGCCAAATGTACTTGTCAGCCATTTAAATAGAACCTCTCTATTGGCCATTTGTCTGCTTTAGTATTTCATCAGTTTTCTCTGTGGAACTCAGCTTTTCAAATAATTTTTTAAATCCTGCTGGAAATGAAGGAATAGCAAATTGTTCCTCTTTTGACTTCAAGTCTGTAAATAATCCTGCCCTTTCGTTTCCTTTACTCCCGAATGGAAGGACTGGCTCTCTGGAGTGGCTCATGTTTGTTTATGTTGTTCTTGTGTTGTAAGATTGAGTTCAGTCCAGGTAATGGAAAGGAAGCTGTTTATCGCTCAACTACAATGCCAGCTCTGCTGCTAATCCCTGAATTGCTCCTGTGGAAAATTTCCCTGAAAAGCTGCCTTACAAGCAATGCTTTTTTAAAATCATAATGTTTGAAGTACTTTAAACGAATTATGTTACCTTGGGTTGAAACTAATAATAATGATGAACTGCACATGCAATATGAATATATATTCAAGATGAATGTGACTCAATACATATGTAGACATAAAATACTACAGTAAAATGTGTATGTATCACCAACAATAGTCCCATTGAGACCTATGAAACTATACATGTGATAAGATCTACTTATGAATATATNATATATATATATATATATATATATATATATATTACATGTATATAATTTTTGCAGTATTACAGTTCTCAACTCAAGGACTTTAACACTCCAAATTCCAAGTTCCAACATGGTAACAATTCCATGAAGTTTCATAATATCAAGAACAAAATAAAATCATAAAGCTAATTTTAAATACTTGGCTGAAAATAGTAAGTAAAAAGATTATAGCACAATGGAGAAATAGCTGCTAGAGTCCTCACATGTTATCTTATGGCCTTTTACAGACTTTTGGTTGATAAACCTAGGACTTTGTTAAGTTAATCCATTCTAAATGGTTCAACATATCACAACAAATGTCAGGTCAGACAAAGATTGGGCAAGGAATTGCTGTTAAGTGGGCTAAAGTAGCTTGAGATAAATTGTAATTAGACTCTGGACCTGCACCATTAGAGAGACTGAGCTCAAGCCCACAGCATGAGAACAACAATATAAACAAATATGATCCACTCCAGAAAGCCAGTCCTTCCATTAGGGAGTAAAGGAAAGGAAAGAGCAGGATTATTTACAGACTTGAAGTCACAAGAGGAACAATGGGCTATCTCTTCATTTCCAGCAGGAATTTAAAAGGTTTGTATATATGTAATATATATATTATATAATATATATATTCATTATATGTATTCACTGTAGGTGTTTATATCTATATGTCTATATTTTAACATTCTTTTTAATTACACCAAATAATACATATAAAATAGAGCAATTTTTGCAACAGTCATGCTCTTTGAAATATAAACAATAGATATAATTCCTTACAATCATTTAGAATTGCAAATGCCAAAAATGTAAGTTAAGTGTTGTTTAATTAAGCATGCCCCTTCACCATGATTTAAAAATAAAACTAGAGAAAGGCAATATAAAACATCCAATGTTCATATATATTCCTAATAGAAATATAAGATCAAAAATTAGGTCATATTTTTATATTCTAATTTTCTGTTTTCACATATCGTAAGATGAAACACATTTCTAAATATAAAAAACTTTAAAATAAAAGTTAATACTTTAATATTATGTAATATAAACCAAAAGTTTTTCCAATCTTCTCCTGAACTAAGATTTGGTCTTTTGCGTATGTGAATTGAGAATTGATTTGGGGACATTTCTATGCTAGGTGTATACTTTGCCACTGAACTACATTCCCAGACTACAAACTGGTCTTAATTCTTAGTTAGCTCTTCCACCTCAGATTATTTATTCTAGAACATTCTCTCCAGTTAAGCCAACAATTATTTTAATCAAAATTGTAATTATCTGAGGATATCCTTGTGTATTGATGTTTACATGGAATTCACTATCACTAAGTATAAATTGCCTCTAAGAATAATGTCATATACATTTTAAATGATTTTTATGAATGTAGCATTATTGTGACATAATAATGGGTCATTTGAGAGAGAGAAATAGGAAAATTAATTAAATTTGTAGCAAAAGAAAAACTAATTAAGATCACTATTTAGATATATTAGAGCATGTCATTCTGAGAAGTTTTAAGTTATTCAAAAATTAATATTTGCTTTAATACAATGCAACTTCAGACTCTAGTTTGTCTATAATTACAAGACGAACAAAATTTCTCTCTCCACACACACACACACACACATATATATATATAGCATATATAGATATATATGTATATTGTAAAAAGAATAATATATAGATATTTCTTTCTGTCAGGAAAAAAACAAAAATATCCAACATTTAAGTCACATTTTATTGTCAAAAAAGCTTATGAATAGATTTGCTGTAAACCTTTTTAAAAATTGATTTACTTTTATTCAGCTTTCGTTCATTTTATGCAACAGTTCTAAATCAAATTTAGACCCTGTCCCTTATCCAACCCCTCCCCCCCAAACAGGACCTCATGCATTCATACAAAGATGTCCTTCACTGGAGTCTAGTCTGCCTATCTAGCAATCATAAACAGTCTACTTTCACTCACCCAGTAGTGATCAAGCTCCAGTTGTTCAGATGCTAGGGCCCTTGTCTGACTGAGTTGGCATGGGTCCCATGCTTGATGCCACCACTGCCAGAAGTTCAAATGAGCAAGCTTCCAGTGGCTTGAAGGTCTTTCTTTCCCTATGTTTATGGACCAACCCTGGCTTTTGCAATTTTTCTGCCCCTTTCCTGAAGTGGTCCCTGAGCCAGCCTGGGTGGGTGAAGTTTAATATAGGAATCCAATCTAGGTACTCCTGTTATCTAATATGCAGCTTCTCATTTCCTAAAATTTAGGCTGTTGTGGCCTTCTGTGTACACAGCTCTCTGGTGTATAAAGAAGGTGAGCTGGTGAGAGTTGAAGGATGCACAAATATTCTCTAACAAGTGTTGAACTATATTCCATGAGCAATAAGTGCAAATGTTCCACTGAATCTATGTCACCTAGGAGTGGCCATCTGTCAAACATATATTCTCTATGCAGGACCTGTTATGGATCTCCATCTGTGGCAAAAAAGCTTCTTTGATAAGAGACATATAGTATACTTGTCTGTAATTACAAGCATCCTTATATAGCATATGGTAAGAATGTTCAGTTTTCCTGAGACATGATAAAAATATGGTTTTCTCTAATATCTATGTTTTCTCCAGCCATGTGTATTTCCCTGTGTTTACAGAGCCTCCTATTAGTTCACTCCCATTGAGAAGGCTTTAAATCCAATTATACAGCTGTTGGTTAATACACCGCCCCCCCCCCACCATCCCCAAGATAACAGTGACACTCCTGACCAATAGAGGTAGTTTTCTGTGCCACTGGTTATGGGTATTAGGATTTAGGACTGGGTTAGAGAGTTGATTAATTTTCTCCCTTAGCAACTTGCATAGTATCCTGCAGAATTCGACTTCAGGTAGAAGAATCCCTGGTCATGTCCTGTTGGCAGCTCCAAGACCTGTATCTGAAGTATGTCCTGTCTTCAGCAGTAGGGTCTTATCTTTGAGTTCAGGGAGATAACCAACATTTCAGGCAAAAACATATGCTGTTTAGTGAGTCTCATTGACTACTCTGACAAACTACTAGAAAGGAGGTCTCACTTGTCTTGTACTGTGTTCCTTGCCTTACAGCCCTCATGTACATACATGTACTAAGTTCAGAATAAGTTTGTGTATTGTCAGTGGATTCCTGAGCCAATATATGTCCCTCTGATTTCCCTAGACCAAAGCTCTTTTAATCCACCAGTCCAACCTTTCTTCTCCCTGCCAATTCCAAGAGTTCCCTTCATCCCCACCATTGCCCTCTTCTCAGAGTCCCTCTTCCATCCCCACCTGCATTCCCTTCCCTTTGCCCCTCCCAGCTGAACACTCCTATTTTCTCCCACTTTCCCCTTGTTAAAAACTGTTCCTTATTATCCCCCTCTTTTTGTTCACGATTTACTGTAGTTTTTAAATTGTAAGCATGCCACAAAATAATTGGGCATTGAATATGTGGAAGATAGTTTTCTATAAAGAGTACAAGGACAGTTGATCTCTAGTTATCTGGTAAAAATCCTATTTAATTATCTCTTCCTGCTAATGTACATTTGGTCTCCTATTTCATTTTTATACTCTATTATATTCTAGCTCAAACAGGTCTCTTCCTGAATCCTAGGAAGTAAAGATTTTTCAGTCATTCATTCCAGAGACTGAAGTATTGCTATGCTTAGTTTTGACTTTGCTTTTTTTATTAGAGAAAATGGACACTAAAGGGACTCTGCTGTTCTGTGGTTAGGTCTCTTCCACTGATAGGTGCTCTTTCTCAGATAGATAAACACTGAGAATGGTACACCTGTGTGTGTGTGTGTGTGTGTGAGTGTGTGTGTAGCAGGCAGCGCAAGTAATTTCTTCCATTACCTTGGAATTTGGCAGGTCATTCCAATCTAGTTCCTGAGTTGGTGAGCATTCTGCCCCTCTGTCAGGTGATTGGTATGCATATCATTTTCTTCAGGAAGCTGTAATTTATATTAGTCTGCAGTTTCTTTGGAAGGCTGTGGAATCTGTTTGGATTTGGTTTTATTATTTATTCTACCAGGTTATAATTTTATGTTTATATATTAATTGTAACAGAAGCCAGACATAAATATTTGAGAGTTGTGCAGAGGTCAAGCACCTGAAAACAAAACACACACATACACACAGAAGGGTGGAATAATCAGGAAGTGTGGGACACCATGAAAGGACTAAACCTCCACATCTTGGGGAAAGAGGAAGGAGAAGCACATAAAACAAGAACTTGGGAAGAGCAGAAAGAACATCACAACAGATAACAAAAAGTCCAGACAATCATATAAGACAACTTTAAAAACCTACACTCTACTAAATTTGAAAACCTAAGAGAAATTGATGAATTTGTGAAATCATGGAAATTATCAAAGCTTAACCTAGAAGAAATTGACTACTTAAAAAGGCCCATAACATATGAGGAAATTGAAACAATAATATAAAACTTTCCAAGTAAAAGAAGCCCAGGCCCAGATGGATTTACAGTGGAATTCTATAAGACATTTAAAGAGGTACTACAAGCATCATTATTCAAATTACTCAAAAAGATACACATAGAGAGAAATATCGTCAATACATTCTATGAAGCCAGCATTGCTCTGGCTTCACAAAAATTTCCCTAATACCCAAATTAGGAAAAGATACAACTAAAAATAAAAGTATAGACCATTTTCTTTTTTTTTTTTTTTTTTTTTTTTTTTTGTTGTTTTTCGAGACAGGGTCTCCCTGTAGTCCCAGCTGTCCTGGAACTCACTCTGTAGACCAGGCTGGCCTTGAACTCACAAAGATTCGCCTGCCTCTGCCTCCCAAGTGCTAGGATTAAAGGCATGTGCCACCACGCCCGGCTGAGTATAGACCATTTTCATTAATGAACAGAGATGCAAAAATTCTCAACAAAATACTTGCAAACTGCATACAGGCAAACATCAAAATGGTCATCTACCATGACAAAGTCGGATTCATATGAGAGATACAGGGATGGTTCAACATACATAAATCAATAAATGTTATGAAGCACATAAATGGACTCAAAGACAAAAACCACATGGTTATCTCAGTTGATGCAGAAAAGGCCTTCAACAAATTGCAGCATGTCTTAATGTTTAAAGTCCTAAACTACAAATCCATATCCAACATCATTCTAAATGGTGAAAAACTAGACCCATTATCCTTACATTAAGGAACCCAGCAAGGATGCTCCCTATCTCCACTCCTTTTCAATATACTGATTGACATGCTTACAAGATCAATAAGACAAGAAAAGGAAATTAGTGTTGTACAAATTGAAAAAAAGGAGGACGAAATATCCCTTTTTGCAGATGACATGACAGTTTACCCAAGGGATGTCAAAAACCCCACTAGATAATTTCTAGATATAATAAACAGTTTCAGTAAAGTGGCAAGATCCAAAATTAACCTAGAAAAACCAGTAGCCTTTCTTTACACTATCAACAAGCAATTGGAGAAGAAATAAAAGGAGACCTGATTATTCACATTAGCCTCAAAAAAAAAAATAAATAAACTATCTCAGAACAAACCTAACCAAAGCTACTAAAGACCTCTACAATGAACATTTTAGTTCCTTGAAACAGTAGATTGAAGAAGACACAAGAAGATGGAAGGAGCTCCCATGCTCATGGAATTGAAGAATTAATATAGCAAAAAATAACCATCATACCCAAACTAATGTACAGACTCAATGCAATCCCAATTAAAATGCCCATGAGTTTCTTTGCAGAATTAGGAAAAAAAAACTAAAATTCATATGGAAAAACAAATGACCCCACATATCCAAAGCACTCCTGAGCAAAAGTATCACAGCAGTGGGGGATTACTATAGAATACTTGAAACAATATTATAGGGTTATAGTCATAAAACCACTCAGATGCTAACACAAAAACAGATCCATAGAACAATGGAGCACAGTAGAAGATCCAGATGTGAGCACACGCAGTTTGAAGCCACCTAATATTTGGTAAGGGAGCCAAGAAGACTCAAAAGAGAAAGAGAACATCTTCAGCAAATGGTGCTGGCAAAACTGGATCACCACTTGTAGAAAAATAAAACTAAACCCCTCCCATTCACCCTGAACAAAACTCAATTCCAAATGGATCAAAGACCTCAATGGACAACCTGAAACTCTGAAAATGATAGAAGAAAATGTTGGCAAAAACCTACAAGATATAGGTGTAGGAAAAGTCTTTCTAAACCTTACAGCAGCTGCTCAGAAAATAAGGTCAACAATTAACAAGTGTGAATTCATTAAACTGAAAATCTTCTGTATAGCTAAAGAAACAATCAAAGAAGTGAAGAGAAAAACCTGCAGAGTGGGAGGAAAGCTTCCCCAGTGATACATCTAACAGTGGATTAACATCCAGAGTATTTAAATTACTCAAAAAGGAGCAAGAAACAAATGAACCAAACAAAAGATCGAGTAAAGAGCTGAAAAGAGAATTCGCAAATAAGAAGTAAAGATGGATGAGAGACATCTTAAAAAGTGCTCCAAATTGCTAATAATTAAGGAAATGCATATTACAACCATTATAAGACTTCATCTTACCCTGGTAATCTGGCTGTGATGAAGAAAACAAAAGATTCCAAATGCCAGAGAGCTAAAATGGATAGGGAAACCTGTCTTCACTACTGGTGGGATTTCGAACTCATGCAACCCCTATGGAAAGCAGTGTGGAGAACCCTTAAAAGACTCAAAATGATCCTACCACCTGTCCCAGTCATACCACTCCTTAGTATATAACCATAAGACTCATCCTATCGCAGAGATATGTGCATAACCATGTTTATTACAGCACTCTTCACAATAGTAAAGACTAGAAGTAACCCATGTGTCCCACATCATGCAAATTGTAGGTAAATGGATGGAACTAGAAGTCATTATGCGAAGTGAAGTAACACAGTCCCAGAAAAACACATGACTTAGGGTGTCCCTCGTTTGTCGATCCTAGCACCAAATCCTTATTTGTAAGGCAAACTGAATAATTTTATTTTTCTTTTTTAGTAAATATATTATCTGCTGCTATTATTAAAAATACAGTAAAACATATATCAAATTGCTATGTAATTTAGGAAGATAAAGTAGTATTTCTTTTTACCCACATGCAACTGTACTGTTAAAATATGAATCCCTAAACATGTTTTGAACTAACCTATAGCTTATTTTCAGATGTTGTAATTTGGGTATTTGTGTGGAATATATATATATATATATATATATATATATATATAATATTTTGGAGCAGTATAAAATTTAAGGGAACAAGAAAAATAAACTTGTTCAAAGACATGACTGAAACAATAAACTTATGCCCAAAACAAACTTTTGCATTGAAATGTTTAAAAAGATTGAGAAAAAGATGCAAGACTTGTAGGGAAGATTGCACAAGCTCTGGCATGTTTGGGGGAATGGAAGGTGGAATGTCTCTAAAGTAGATTAAGAAATGTATGAATTGCACAAAAGTTCAATAAGAAATTTTTAAAAATAGCGGAAGGTAGGAATGACTATACCAAAAAACAATAGAAAATAGTTAACGAAGGGTACTATTGTGAAAAGAAAAACCTAGAACATGAATGCACCAGAAACTAAAATGATGGGAAGCAATATAAATCTATGAATAACAATTTAAATAATAATAACAACAATTCTCCAATTAAGTGACATAGACTAGTAAAATAGATTAAGAAACAAAATACAACTTTTTTTTTATTTGCAAGAAATCCTTCTCATCTTCAAGGACAGGCACTGTGTTAAGGTGAAAGTATGGAAAAAAAAAATATTCCAAGCAAACAGCAATAAGAAAGAAGCAAGAGTTGGTATTTTAATATCAGATAAAATAGACTTCAAACTGAAACTAATCAGAAGAGTTGAAGATGGAAACTTCATTCTTATCAAAGGAGCAATTAACCAATATATCACAATCATGAATTTATATGCACCAAACTCTGGCACACCGAACTTCATAAGCACAATTCTACAGGACACTAAGGCAGAGATTAACTCCAATACACTAGTAGTTGGAGATTTTAATACCCCACTGTGTCCATTAGACATGTCGCCTGGGCAAAGCATAAACAGAGAGACATCTGAACTGAAGTATACAATATACCAGATGGACCTAATAGACATCTGAAAAATATTTCACCCAAATACCAATTAATACACTTTTATATTCAGCACCCCATGGAACCTTCTCCAAAATCAACCACACACCAAGACATAAAACAAATCTCAACAAACACAAAAAATTGAAATAATGTCATGTATTCTATGGGATGACAATGTAACACCAGAAGAAGCCCAATTAAATACAAGAACTCATGAAGATTAAGTAAATCACTCCTGAACAATAACTGGGTCAAGGGAGAAATTCAGGAAAATAAAAAAATATTTCTAGAATTAAACAAAAATGTCAATGCAACACAACAAAAAATTCTGAGACACTTTAAAAGCAATCCTAAGAAAAAAAAATGTATGGATCTGGGGCTGGAGAGATGGCCTAGCGGTTAAGAGCGCCGACCGCTCTTACAGAGGACCGGGTTCGATCCCCAGCACCCACATGGCGGCCGAGAACCATCTGAAACTCCAATTCAAGAAGAACTCCAGTTCCAGGGGAATCTGACGCCCTCTTCTGACCTCCGCGGCATTGCACGACATGGGTGCACAGACTTGCATGCAGACAGTACATTCATACACATACAGAAATAAATAAAAAATTTAAAAAAATGTATGGATCTAAATTTGTGTATCATAAAAACAGAAAGAGCACAAATAAATTACTAAAAGAGCTGGTTCTTTGAATGGATAAACAAGATAGGTAGACCCTTAGCCAGTTAGCCAAAAGAAAGAAAGAGCAACTCCAAATTAACAAAATTACAGATGAAAGGAGAAACATTACAACAGTTAATATAAAATACAGAACATTATGTGGGACTAATTTAAATAACTATACTCTATTAAATTTGTAAACCCTACCCCCAAAAATGGATGAGTATCTGAAATCAGGGGACTCACAGAAGCATAACCAAGAAGAAAGCAACAGTTTAAACAAACCAATAGCATATGAAGAAATTGAAACACTAATACAAAACTACCCAACTAAGAAAAAGTTCAGGCCAAGATGGATTTATAGCAAAATTCTACCATACATTTAAAGAGGATTTATAACCAATATGATTTAAGTTATTCAAAAGGATAGACATAGAGGGAAATCTCCCAAATCTCTTCTATGAAGCGAGCATTTCTCTAATACCAAAACCAGGAACAGATACAACTAAAAATGGAAGCTATAGACCCATATCCTTAATGAATATAGATGCAAAAATTCTCAACAAAATTCTTGCGAATCACAGACAAGTACACAACAAAACATGTATTCACCACGATCAAGTGGTTTTTATTCCAGAGACCCAGGCAGGGTTCAACATATGTAGATCAATAAATATCATAAATTATATAAATAGACTCAATGATTAAAAAAAAAACAAACACTTGGTCATCTCATTGATGCAGAAAAGGCCTTTGATAAAATACAACATGGCTTTTTTGTTTAAAGTCCTACAGGGAATTGGAATAGAGAGAACGTTCTTCAGCATGATTAAAGCTATATACAACAAACCTACAGCCAACATCTTCCTATATGGAGAAAAATTAGAAATATTCTCATTAAATTCAGGAACCAGAAAAAGCTGCCCACTATCTTTACTCCTTCTAAATATAGTGCTTGATACTCTTGCTAGAGCAATAAGACAAAAAGAATTAAAGGAGTACTAATTGGAAAAGAGGATGTCAAAGTATGCCTTTTGTAGATGACATGATGTTATACCTAAGGGATGCCATACACTCCATTAGAAAACTCCTAGAAATTATTAACAGTTTCAGTAAAGTGGTAAATTACAAAATTAATCTACAAAAATCAGGAGCTTTCATATGTAGCAATAACAAGCAATTGGAGAATGAGTATATGGAAACTCACCAAATTATAATGGCCTCAAAAATATCTCTGAATAATCCTGACCAAAGACATTAAATATCTCCAAAATTTAAAAAGTTAACCTTTGAAGAAGAAAATTGAGGGATGCATGAGAAAATGAAAGGATCTCCCATACCCATGGATTGGAATAATTAATAGAGTAAAAATGTTCATCCTACACAAATTAATATATAGATACAATGCAATCCCAATCAAAATCCTCATCACTTTAATCACAGAATTAGAAAAAAAAATATCTAAAAGTCATATGGAAAAACAAAAGATCCCAGATAGCCAAAGCAACCCTGAGCAAAAGGAGGAATGCAAGAGGAATTGCCATACCAGATTTCAATCTCTACTATAGAGCGATAGTCATAAAACCACCATGGTACTGGCATAAAAATAGACCTGTAGATCAATGGAATAAATTAGAAGACCCAAAACTTGAGTACATGCAAGTTCAGTGACCCCCAGGTATTTGATTAAGACCCCAAAACACTCAATGGATGAAATATAACATTTTCAGCAAATGCTGCTGTCAAAACTGGATCATCTTCTGTAGAAGAATGAAATTAAATCTCTAACCCTGACCTTATGCAAAAGTCAAGTTTAAATGAATTAAACACCTCGATGTTGAACCTGAAACTTTGAAAATGTTAAAAGAAATTATTGGTAGTAACTTACGAGTTATTGGTGTAGAAAAAAAAAACCTTCTAAATAACAGAAATGTTGCATAGGAATCAAGGACGATAATTAACGACTGAGATCTCATTAAACTAAAAAGTTTCTGTACAACAAAAGAAACAATCAAAGAAGTGAAGAGAAAACCCACAGAGTGGGAGGAAACTCACCAGAGATACATGTGACAGAAGTTGTGTTCTAGTTTGTCTTCCATTGCTGTGACAAAACACTCTGGCCGACACCAACTTGGGGAGGAAAGGGTTTATTCAGCACACATCTCCTGGGTCACAGTTCATCACTTAGGGAGCCCAAGGCAGGAACTCAGGGCAGGAACCTGGAGGCAGGAGCTGAAGCACAGGCCATGGAGGAATGCTGCCCGCTGGCTTGCTCCCCTGGCCCACGCCTAGCTTGCCCTCTTATACAGTGCACAACAACCTGCCCAGAGTGGAACCACCCATAGTGGGCTGGGCCCTCCCCACATTGCTCAACAATCAAGACAATACTCCACAGATGTGACCACAGGCCAATCCAATGGAGCAAATTCCCTAATTGAGGTTCCCTCTACCCAGGTGTGTCAAGTTGACACTAAAGCTATCCAGCACAAGTTGATATTCCAAAATATATTAATTACTCAAAAACAAAGGACCAAGAAAATAAATGACTGAATTAAAAGATTTGATCAGAGACTTTTCAAGAGAAAAAGTTAAGATGGCTCAGAAACTCCTTAGAAAGTGTTCAAAATCGTTAGTAATTAAGGAAACATGGATAAAAACCCCTTTAAAATTTTATGTTACTCTGATAAGATTGGCAACGATCAAAAAAAACAAATGACACTAAATGCTGAAGACGGTGCGGACAAAGGGGAAAACTCATTCATTGCTGGTGGGATTGCAAACTAATGCAACCCCTATCAAAAGCATTGTGGAGAAATTTTTTGTTTAATTTTTTAAATTTTCATTTTTATTGATGCTTTGTGTATTTCATACATCATTTTCCAATTCAGTCCCGGCATATTTCCTTTTCCCTTCCCCCCACCCCACCACACCCCATCCCAGATCATGCATTCTGCCATGACTGTCCTGCAACTTTCTCTGTTTTTTTTTCATTTTTTAACATTAAGTAATAATTTATGAGTAAAGCATCCTTCATGTAAAACCAATTTGCAAGAAGTTGTGCCCAAACCCACACAGTCCATGGGTCCCACTATCCAGCAAGGGGGGATTGTATGTTCAATCAAGTTGATCAAATGAGTGTCCAGACTATATTGCTGTAGTTTCACCATTCTCCCCAATCATAGCCCTTACATTCTACCACGCCCCCTCTTCCGCAGATTGTTCCCTAGGTTTAGAAAAGTGGCACAGGTGGATGAGAAGCAAAACAGTCTACTTTCTCTGGAGCTGTTGTCTCTGTTAAATTCTGGCTGTTTCCTTTCATGGGCTGACAGTTTGTCCAGGACCTTTCGATCCTACTAATGAAGCACAAGCAGTTAGATATATAGGTATTTAAACAGTACTAATTGTTATGGTAGGTTACTTTGGTATAGAAACAGATGTTTGGATGGTATGTTAATCCATGAATTACATTTTTTTCTGTTAAATATAACAGGGTCTTACTGTGGCTTATAACATCTCCTAACCGTTAGAGGGTGTAAGCTTGTGGCATCAGCCATGGGTTATTCCTCCAAGGAGAAAGCTAATAGCCAATTAGATTTGGGATATACAGGCATATGGCTGCCTCTGCTGTACAGTATTTCCAGGCAGGTGAGGTGTAGCTGGTGCTGATGGAGGAGTCTTGCTTGACTCAAGGAGACCTATATTTGTTTCATTGGTTTAGTGGCCTTTGGTAACACCCTCTGGTATTCCAGAGACCATCTGTACACTTGCAAGTGTGGTCTCAATACATCTTTCCCATGTTTACATCAGGTCTTTGACAACAGGGCTTTATCACATCTCTTCTTGCAGATATCCCAGTTTAGAGGCAAGAAGCCTTTACCTTTTGTGGGGGCTTGGATCCCCTGACAAACATCTCCTTTGTAGAATAATCCATTGCTGATGTCAGAGCTCCTGTATCAATATATTTTGCTTAAGTGCATAGCTTAAGGAGACTTTAGTATTATATTTGGTTCTGAATAGAGAATAATCCTTTTTGTCTATTAGTCAATTAAAGAAGGCAGTTTTACTGGTTTTATAAGAGATTACCTCTATATCAGTTGGCTCCAATTTACAGTTGGAGAACGACCTCATCATCATCATATTTCTCCTTGTTCTATGGGGGAGAGGTAAGAAAGTCTCTCATATTAAAACCTTTGCAGCACCTAGAAGGTAAGTTTCATTAGGACTCATTATAAATACTTGTTACATGTAGGATCCACAGAGGGGTTTGATGTTTGTAGCAATCTGAGGCTTTTCTTCCTTTCAGTGTTCAGATGGGCCAACCTTTCTGCTGGCACTTCCTGGTATATCCTATTCAATACAAAGCTGTATCTTTTCTTTCTCAGTCGTTAAGTTGGTGACATTTTGACCTGTTGGAACATACAAATCTTTTCCCCTAGTTAGTTTTAAGATTTGAATTGCAAGGTTATTGACAAAAGGCTTCATATCTATCTGTATCCCCCTTTTTTATTTTAGATTTTTTGGCCTGTGAGTCTCAAAAAGGCAGTTGTATTATACATACCTATAGGGTTGAATCAAGGCCCAGATTTCATAAAATTCACCCATGCTGTTTTGGGTGACTGTATGTGATTAACTTGAGAAGCAAACTTATTTTTTAAGTTAAATCATCCTATAGGTGAAAGAGAATGCTACAAGAATTATCCTTTCTCTCGCCTTCTTTTTCCCTCCCCTCTAAGGCTCAGGGAATTTCATGGAAGAGGTTGGTATGTCAGTCTTTATGGGCTAATGAAGGGTGGTGAAATGTGAGATCACAGAAAAAAAAATGGACTGGACCTCTATTTGATTAACATGTTTGTGTATGCACACCTATGCAACTCGACTAGGGGATCTTGGATTGTACAAAAATTAGACTCAGATGCTTCCAGATTGGGTTTACATGAGTATTATTTATGCTTGTTACTCATGTTTATTAACCATTTAAAAATAATAATAAAAGAAATTTAAAAACCTCAAAGTAAGTCATTGTCATTGTCATCATCCTCATTTTCAACCACATTTGATGGCAGAAATGTGGGGCACTCATCAGGATTTTGGGTCAATGAGACATGGGTTTCGTTTAGTTAGGTTAACACAAGGGGAGGAGAGACAGAATGCATGTCAGGAAATGATTATAACATTTACACTGCTAATCTAATTTGTGGAAAAGGAAAGATTAGGACTTCTGAGAACATGAAGCAAAAAAAATGATCAAAGTGTAAATATTAGAGAATATCATTTTTCAGTTTTGAGATCAAGAAGAAATGAGGGGAAAACATTAATTAAAGGCTGTAGAGTGACATTCTTGACATTTAGATACCAAAATGCTATGGTTATTAGTAATTTAAAGGTCTCATATTTATCCATCACAATTATTTAAACTAAGGAAAACAATTATTAAAAATGGAAAAAGTCACACTAATGACTGGGTAATTTCAATCATAATCCACAAAGAAATGCAAAGCATCAATATCCTACAAATGAACACAATGGAAACTCTTATACCTAAGGTAAACTTGAAGCAGACATTTAATGAAATCGGGAAGTCTTAAGACATCACATAGGAAAAAATATTCACTGCTTTGTCACATTATTCTCGGAATACATTATAACATACATTCAGATTATGTATATAAGCAGTTACAAAAGGAATACATTTTCACTGTAAGAAAGGGAAAGGAAACCAAATTATGTTGCAAGTATTCAACAAAATCTTTGAGATTCAGACATTAAAGTATACAAAGACTTATTGGAAGTGAATTATTATATCATTAGCATAAACTCTGGGCTATATTTTAAAAAGTGAGGAGATATTACTGTAGTCATCTCAATGACAAGAAATGAGATCTCCTCTAGGCTTTTGCATTAAAAAAAGTTACTGCACAAAAATATTGTTTGATACTTCGCATGCTTTCAAGAGAAGCAGTGACTCCAGGAACATCTGAATTTCTGTCTCAAAGGAAAATGAAGAGTTTTAGAAATGGTTTTAGGTAAAATAATTCTGGTACAAATGAAAAACTTATTCAAGAATTCAAAATGGAATATTTTGAAAACTAAGAAGATATAATTATAGAAAGCATATAAAGAGCTTTAAATTCACATAATATTTTGATAGAATAAAGTTTTCATATTTCAGAAGTATTGCATTTTTACAATCCTGAACTATTTCCTGTGTTGTTATTTCAGATATAGAGTTGATAAAACATTTATTACAACATAATCCATGTTAGGGAAAAAAATCATTGGGCTGGAGAGATGGTCTAGCGGTTAAGAGCGCCAACCGCTCTTACAGAGGACCTGGGTTCGATCCCCAGCACCCACACGGCGGCAGAGAACTGTCTGAAACTCCAATTCCAGGAGAACTCCAGTTCCAGGGGAATCCGACACCCTCTTCTAACCTCCGCGGCATTGCACGACACGGGTGCACAAACTTGCATGCATACAGTACAGTCATACACATACAGAAATAAATAAAAATTAAAAAAAAATTTTAAAAATGAATGATATTCAATATAGGCATATTTAAACTCAAATGATGAAGAATATTGTGTGTAATAAAAATAAAGTAAAATCTTATATAACTAATTAATATTGGTTGCAGTGGGCTCAAATGTAGAAGTTTTATTATATTTTTAGTAAATTGCATTACTCAAAAAGAAAACAAAATATTTATATTATTGATTTAATAAATTGTAGAAAATTTAGGAGTGGCTTCAGGTGATTTGGGACATGATAGCCATTAAATAATATTAGCTTAAATTCATCATAAAGAGTATAATCTAAACATTTATGAACCACATTCTATAAAATACTGTTTTATAAGGACAGGGACCCATTACATGATTTCAATTTAATTAAAACACTATTTGATGATATAAAATTCTTATGAATATTGTTCCTAAAATTTTTCTTTTCCAAAAGTTACCCTACATATTTTTAATGTTTTAATGATTTTTGTTTCGTGGCTATGAGTGTATTTCATGCATGTATCTATGTACACCCATGTGCTGCAATGACCACAGAGTTCAGAAGAGGGCTTTGGATCCCCTAGAACATATGATATGCAAGATTGTTAGCTACCATGTGGGTGCTGGCAACTGAACCCAGTGCCTCTGAAAGAGCAGTCAGTGTTGTTAACCACTAAGAAATGTATCCGGCCCCTTCCTTCTATACATTTAATTATATTTTGAGAGTGTTTTACATTGATTTTTTTACACATATCATAGTACATATATGCAGGGCAGCAAAATACACCCTTTTGGAGTCAATTCTCTGCTTCCACTATCTGGATCCCTGAGACTGAGCACAGTTTCTCTGGCCTGGTGGTGACTGCCTTTACCTCTTGAGCAATCTCACTGGTGTCAGAATCTTTTATGCTAAAGTACTTTTGTAACAGGGTTTAAGCTTTCCAATAGCAAAATTGTTCAATTCTTGATTAGGATTATTAGTTGTGCTGGGAAATTTATGTTAGATTATTTAGAATAATTGAACATTTCATATGTTTGCAATTTTATAAAGTTATGTACCAATTTATAGGGTCTAATAAATTCAATTTCATATCATTCGCTGAAAAGTGGTCTAGAAACTTTTTTCTAAACTATAGACTTGCACTTTTCAGGCAAGTCTCAAGTTCAGTTTTGTCTGGATATTAATGAGTTCTTATTCTTTCAGTTTTATTTTGACCACTCTAGATGAAAGCATTTTCTCTAGGTTGTATAGAAAATCCTGTTTTCTCCTACACAACACACTAGATAATTATATCCCTCATAGTTAGCTGTAGTTGCAAACTATACACATCCTGATATATAAAACAACGTTTGAGCAATATTCCTCTGAAAGAATGGTGTGTAGGCATGTCTGTGGGGCACTGTTGTAGTTTCTAATTGATATATGTGGGTCCAGGCTTTGGTGAGCAGCAGCATCCTTTGCTATTTGGACCTGGCCTGTTTAAGGAAGGTAGCTGAGCTTTATCCTGGATGCAAGCCAATACAATAAGCAACTTTCTTCCATGTTCCCTGCTTCAGTTCTTGTCTCCGGTTTTCCAGCCTTGAACTTCTGTATTGGCTACCATTCCTCAGGATTTATAACCTATTAGATGAAGAAACTTTGCTCTGTAAGGTGCTTTGGGTCATGGAGTTTATCACAGCAACAGAAAACAAACTAGGTTATTATCAAAATGCTAAGTGAGTTAACACAATGTGCAAATAAACAGCCAAGAAATATTTTCATGTAATACACAATACAAGCTATCAACTGCTTCACTAAATATTGAGTTAATAGGTAGCCACAAACCACCAAATGCACGCTCACAGTACATGAGTTTCTCTTATTCTGTTCATAAAATTCCTTAGGGCTCCTAAGTGCCAGTCAAAAACAAACCCCAAAACAAACAAACAAACAAACAACAACAAAAACAGAATTTGAAAACTGAGATCAGGCAAAAAAAATAATTAAAACACTGAAAAAGCAGTATTTTTAATATTTTGAAAACTGTAATTAGCGTAAATATTTAAATATTTTTCAATATTAGTGACTTCCCATTGCAAAGAACTAATCCTAAATTATTTCACTGGGGACAACTATAAAAGGTTTAATTCAGAAAATAGCAATCAGTAGTGTAAAGCCAGAACTTCTCTAGATTTCATACCAAATACTTCTCCCCAAAAAAGTAAGCCTCTGCATAGAGAAACTAAAGTGTCTTAGAAAAAGATGCAAGACATGTATGGCAAAATGCAAGAGCTACGGTAGAGTGAGGGAAATAGGATGGCGAATGAATCTAAATTGGATTGAGAAATGTTGTATGAAATGGACAAAACTTCAATAAATTATTTTAAAAAATCATGGCCCAGGACTTGCCATACACAGATAAAAAAAAAAAAAAAAAAAAAAAAAAAAAAAAAAAAAAAAAAAAAAAAAAAACCTCAAGCAATGTTTTTTACCACAAAATCATATCTATTAATTAACATAAAGGTTTGTGAGGATCACTCAAATTGATTCACTTTATGAAAAACTAAGTGTCTCTTTCCTAGAGGCCAACATACCTGGTCGGTGAACGATGCTCCATACACCCGAAAGTATATGGAAAGGACATAACAAAAGGATTATTAATCTCTTAAACCGGACATGAAATTGAAGTAGTAGGAAAGTGAGGATTAATATGGAGTTCTATGCATTGGAAAAGAAAGATGACATCATGAACTTTGCAGGCAACTGGATGGAATTTGAAGCCATTATGCTAAGTGAAGTAACACAGTCCTAGAAAGAAAAAAAAAAAGGTGAAGGTGAATGGATGCACTCATTTGTGTATCTGAAAGCAACTGTGCTATTATAATGTGAAACTGCTTTTTTTTTTTAATATTTTTATTGATGCTTTTTTTTTTTTTTTTTTTTTTTTTTTTTTTTTTTTTTTTTTTTAGACATATTCCCCTTTCCTCGCCCCCCACCCCCACCCCAATCCGCAGATCATGCATTCTGCCATAACTGTCCTTTTTTTTTTTTTTTTTTAAACATTTTTTCCGTTTTTTCATTTTTAGCTATAGTGAATATATCCATGAGTACAAGCATCCTTCATGCAAAACCTATCTGCAGGCTGTTGTGCCCAAACACCTACAGCCCCACCATCCAGTGGGGGGTGACAGGTTGTTTGTTCAATCAAGTTGATCAAATGAGTGTCCAGACTACATTGCTGTAGTTTCACCATTCACCCCAATCGCAGCCCTTACATTCTACCACGCCCCCTCTTCCGCAGGTTGTTCCCTAGGCTTAGAAAAGGGGCACAGGTGGATGAGAGGTAAAACAGTCCACTCTCTCTGGAGCTGTTGACTTGGACTCTGGTCAATTCTGGCTGTTTCCTTTCATGGGCTGACAGTTTGTCCAGGAATAACCTTTCGATCCTACTAATGAAGAACAAGCAATTAGATATATAGGTATTTAAGCAGCACTAATAGTTATGGTAGGTTACTTTAGCATAGACACATGTTTGGATATGTTAATCCATGAATTACAATTTTCCCCCCTGTTAAATATGACAGGGTCTTACTGTGGCTTATAACATCTAACCTGTAGAGGATGTAAGCTTGTGGCATCAGCCATGGGTTATTTCTCCAAGGGGAGAGCCAATAGCCAATTAGATTTGGGATATACAGCCACAAACTCTTAATGGCTCTAGAATTGACCTATCACTTATTTCCTGACATTGTAATTCCCATATATGGGTGGGATATATGTGTTTATATTCTAGAGTAATATGAAATTAAAGGGAAAAATGTGAACCCCAAAACATATTTTGGAATTAACATACAGTTTATTCCCAGAGGTCATAATTCTGATATATATGTGTTGTTTATATAGGTATCATATAGAGTAATACAAAGGGGAGGGAGCAGCAGCATAAGGACTGGGTCAAAGAACTGACTGATACAGTTAAATTCTACTTGAAACAACAAGTCTCTGCAGAAAAACATACTTGGAAATACTGAGAGAAAATCAAGACACATATTACAGAATGCATAAACCGGGGTGGGGAGACGGGCAGGGAGAGGTGAATGTATCCAAATTGGAATGAAAAATGATGTATGAAATATACAAAATGTCAATAAAAATATACAAAAAGTAAAAATACGAGTATATGGTATTAAATAAAACAAACTGAATAGGAATGTCTACTTTGAATGATTTTGATTCATTAACAGAATCTTAGAAAAAAATTTTGTAGTTGTGGCAAGTAATTTATAAACCTACTGGACACACTTTTTAATAATATCATCTGCAAGGGTAAAATGAACACTTTTCAAAGCAAAAGTAAAAAAAAATCATTAAATTCATACACTGTCTTATTCAATCGGTTAGTCAAAATCATATATAATAAAGATGATAATGATGCTGATAATCTTTATATATAGAGACTTATGCAAAGATTATGCATTAAGTTTATATAATTGCTTGACACTGGGATACCAATATGTTTCTCTGTAATTCTGGCTCTACAAATAAACAGTCTTTTTCCTAAGATCAGAACATTATCAGTTCACTCTTGCCTGATAAGGAAAACTCCAAAAATATTTACAGTGCAATGAATCTATTTCATATCCACTTGTAGCCATAATTAAATAGGACAAAGATGTTTGTCTTAGATTTTGATTAATGTTAACATCATACTTTGGGGATAAGAACCGGAAAGGTGGTGGTTTAATAGTGATGTGTTTTGTGGGTCAAGTTGACAAGGGGTCAATAGTGCTAGATAGCTTAATGTCAACTTGACACACCTGGGTTGAGGGAGCCTCAATTTGGGAATTGGCACTATTGGATTGGCCTGTGGCCACATCTGTGGAGTACTGTCTTGATTGTCAGGCAATGTGGGAGGGCCCAGCCCACAATGAGTGGTGCCACCCTGGGCAGGTAGTTGTGTATCGTATAAGAAGGCAGGCTTGGCATGAGTCAGGGGAGCAAGTCAGTGGGCAGCATTCCTCCATGGTCTGTGCTTCAGCTCCTGCCTCCAGGTCCTTGCCCTGAGTTCCTGCCTTGCCTGCCTTGCGCTCACTAAGTGATGAACTATAACCCAAGAGATGTAAGCTGAATAAACCCATTCCTCCTCATGTTGGTGTTGGTCACAATGTTTTGTCACAGCAATCTAGAACAGAAATTGGTACCAGGAGTGGGGTGTTGGCTGTGAAGAACATGACCATGTGGATATTTGGAGAAATGTGGAAGACTTTGGAACTTTGGGCTAGAAAAGCTGTTGACTACTGTAAGCAGAGCTTAACAGGCTATTCTAGTAGAAGCCTGGAAGAAAGCATGGCTGCAAAAAATGTAGTTCCAGAGGAAAATAAAGACTTAGGCAGCAACTGGGATATTTTGATAAAGAGTCTGGCAGCAGTTTGCCCACAGCCCAAATGCTTGCCTAATGCTAAGTTGAAAAGCAATGGACTGATGTTTTTGGTGGAGGATATTTCAAGACGGCTTAACTTAGAAATGGTGGCATGGCTTTTAATGGTGAATATTGTGCAGATCTACAGTGAAAAAGAGCAAATGGGGCAGAAGGAAATGAAGAATGTAGAGTTTTGATCTGAAAAGTACACTAGGAAGATTAAAGGTGTGGCCAAGGCATGTGAAGGAGAGGCTCCCTTTCATAAGGAGAATAAAGTGATTAAGGAGAGGCCTACATATTTACAAATAAACAATGGAAAAGGTGAGAATAAAGTGATTCAGGAGAGGCCTCGAGATTTACAAGTAAACAACAGAATCAATACCTTCAGGGCAAGAGCACACCCAGCTAATCCTCCAACAAGTCCAGGGCAGAGAAAAATTGCAAATATGGTTAAAGTAGGAGAGAGTCCATCCTGAACTTGCAGCCAGATTTGGCAATTTCATTCACATGGTGCTGGCTTTAGAGGCATGAAATTGGCAAGAGTGAAGGGCTCATCAGTTCTTCCTCCACTGATTCAGACAGTCACAGAGGCCAGGCAGAGTGTAGCAGGGGCGTCCTGAATAAAGAAGGCCCTGATAGGCCAATGGGTGAAGCTGTGAATGTGAAGCCTGGTTGGCAGCGGAGACCCCAAGAAGACATTCGAGATGCCAGACCTGTGAGATATTTGCCAAGGAATGCTGCATACAGGGAGTGGTACCAGCCTAAGAAAGAGATGTATGTTACAAGCAAAGCTGGAAGAGCTGAGCCATCTAAACCCTTTGGAAATTAAGTCCCAGAAGTTGCACATGGAGCTACTGGACTTGGAGTTTGCCCTGCAGGTTTTCGGTCTTGTTTTGGTCCAGTATTTCCTCACTATGCCTCTATTCCTCCCTTTTGGAATGGGAATGTGTATTCAGTTGCACTGTACATTGGGAGTTTGTAATTTGCCTTTTGATTTTACAGGGGCTTACAGTTGAGAGATTGGCCTGAGTTTCAGGAGAGACTTTGGACTGTAGACTTTTGAATGGCAATGAAACTGGTAAAGACTATGGGGACTTAAAAAAAATTTTTTTTTAATTTATTTCTGTATGTGTATGAATGTATTGTCTGCAAGCAGGTTTGTGCGCCTGTGTCCTGCAATGCTGCGGAGGTCAGAAGAGGGAGTCAGATTCCCCTGGAACTGGAGTTCTCCTGGAATTGGAGTTTCGGACGGTTCTCGGCCACCATGTGGGTGCTGGGGATCGAATCCGGGTCCTATGCAAGAGCAATCGGTGGTCTTAACCACTAGGCCATCTCTCCAGCCCCCTATGGGAACTTTTAAGGTTGGACTAAATGCATTTGCATTTTATATGGTCAGTAGCCTATGGGGGCCAGGGAATGGAATGTGGTGGTTTGAATGAGTGTCCTCCATAGGCTTTAAGTATTCAGACATTTGTCTCCAGTAGGTGGCACTGTTCTTGGAGGTCTTAGAAGGTGTGGCCATTATAGAGGAAGTACATTATTGGGGGGCAGTCATAGTAAGTTTAACAAGCCTTGTGGTCTCCAGTTGCTCTCTCTGCTTCCTGTGCTCCTTGAGAGATGTGACCCTTGGCCTGTTGCTCCAGCCGCCATGCCTCCCACCACAATGGACTCTAATTCCCTGGAACCATCAATCATAAGCTCAAATAAACTCTTCCTTTTATAAGTTCCTTTGGTCATGGTGTTTTATCACAGCAACAGAAAAGTGACTAATACAGTTATATGTGCTTTAGAGCTACAGTTGTTTTGCATCTGGTCATATCATGCACAGTGTCATGTCTTTCACACTCTCAGAGTTTTATGTGTACCTTGAGTGTGTGTGCGTATGTGTGTGTGTGTGTGTGTGTGTGTGTGTGTGTGTGGAGGGGGTTATGTTTTTGCCTCTATGAACTTCTGTATAAATTTGGTTTTCTGCCTAGATTTGGCTAATATTGAAATAGATGGGACTGTTTTTTGTGTGATATTTGGGAGTGGTTTTATTTCTTCTATGATAATAATAATAATAATATATCCATCCCACTAAAGATAACTTAGGCACTGAAATTATTTGTTGCCTTTACATGTCATAAGACAAATTTAAAATCATCTGGTTCCAGTGGGTATTTAGAAAGGGTTGTCTTTTTAATAGGAAAAAAGGCATTCACAACATAAGTTGTGCGGCTTTTCCTGGGCCTTTTATTTACTGTTATAGTGCAATACTACTGGGATATGTCTCAGAAAAGGAATCATCATTGCCTATTATTAAGCATTTAATATATTGACTCATAAGTTTGTGGACATCTAAGGAATCAGTTAATGGATTGTACTTCTAATCTATGTAACTGCTACTGAAATAGTGCTCATCGTGATCATTATGCTGATTAACAGTGGAGCCTAATTATTACAGGAAAAGGCTATATATATTTTCTTTGATTCCTTACTGCAGGAACTTTTCTCAATTTCCACAGAGTTTATTCAGCTGAGCATTTGGGACATATGCACCACAGTTTTATAGCTGCTCAGACAGAACCATCTTCCCGACATCTATACATTTTATATATCTAGGCAAAAAAGTCAACAATTTACAGTTCAGAACCCTTCTCAGCCTTCCTTCCTTCCCTGTACTTTAGTGAAATGATATATCTTAATGGAATTTATGGTACCTAGAGTTTCAATTCCTCAAAGTCAGCATTTTGGAATAATTTATTTTTTATTTCAAAGTCTATATTTTATGTAACCAGAAATTGGCCAAAATAAACTTGAAAAACCAATGACTTCATGCCATATTGTCTCCATCCCCAAACTGATAATATTTGGCTGATATTGAACCATTCAAATCTCATCTGTATTGAAATGCTCTATTTGCTGACTTTGTAATAGCAAATGAAGCATGCAAAAAACTCCATCCAGAGAGTCATGTTCCTCTGTAAATGTGATAACTGTCCCCATTTGACTACTGATTCATTTGGCCTTCATATAGATAATTAAGAACCACAGACCTGTGGTAATGGACTAACCACATGATATTCTGAATATTTGTATTATCCTGTTTAAAACATATCAAGTAAATTAAAGGCACTCTGCAAACAATTTGTTGAAATAAAAAGGTACATATTTTTATTCATACTCAAAGCTTCATATTAGGTACTTTATTGGTCTTTTATTAAGTATTATGAGCAGCTATAAAATTACAGTGTTAATTACTTTAGTGATCTTGTTTCACAATAATTTACTTAGAATTTTCCTCTCATTTGTTATGTACCAAAATCAGAATTTCAGTTATATGAATGTATGCTCATATAAGGAAACTTGTGCTGTATTTGTGTTGTTTATTTTAGATAACTCCCTAAGGACAAAGGAGGGAATAATTTGTTTATAAAATAAAAATAATCAAGTGTTTCAGTTGTGCAGGCAACATTACACTTCAAATGTGATTCTATTTGATTAGTTGGATAAATTGATTTTGATAATGTTTCAGTTTTCATTTAGTTTAGAATAATTTATTTCAACCTAAAATTGAATTTCATTAACATTTTACATTTGCATAAATATATTTTCAGACTTCAGCATTTGAATCTGTCTATAAATTAATGCATCATATTCATTCTAAGAATTTGAAATACCGTCAGAAGAAAGTAAATGTGTTCAAGGAAAATGGTTATTCGATAAGAATGATTCTAGTCCATTATTTTTTCCATAAAACTCTCATGTTTCCTTTATAAATTCCTATACATGGAGAGCTGCACAGAACACAAGGATTTTTATGTACTCTCAAAGGTCTAGAGGATAAATAGTTGTGGATTCTCAGTCCATTGATGATTCTGCTCCCTGTGATTTATTTATTTTTAATTGTTATTAAACTTTTTCAATAGGTCATACTTCATTTCTTAATCAAATCTAGAGTCCTAGAGTCACTTCCCTTTCCGTACCCCCACCCCATCCGAGTCTCTGCACTCTGCCTGCACATTTTTCTGAGTCTTTCCAGAGTTTTTTTTTTTTTTTTTCGTTGTTTGTTGTTGGTCTCTCCAACTTGTATTTCTACTATATCTATGTATATCTGATATATATATATATATACATATCACTTGAATTGGAGGATTTTTTTTCATAAAAGATGCCATGTTTTCCTTAAGAAAGTGCTTGAAGTTTCCACCTTGGCAATCCTAAACAACCATCAATCCTGCACTTTTGCTCCACATTGGAGTCTTTCCCTCCCATGGTCCCCCAAATGAAGTCCACTAAGCATATGTCTTGTCTTGACCCCCCTGCTCTAGCCTCCATGATATAGCCCAGGAAGTCCAATGATGACAGTCTATATTCTGACGAGGCTGACATCCCCTTAGCTGTTTAGTCCAAAACCTGGGTATCTCAGTAGTGTCCAGCTGGGATTGAAGGTTTGGAGGATTCTTGGAGAGACATGAGTCCTCAGTCCATATTGGAAGGTTAAAAAGCTGTGTGTCCTGTTTTTCTGGAGTGTGAAAAGCATTGGCAGCCATAGAGTAGATGCACTTGCTACTAAGAATTGAAGACAGGCCAAACAACAGTACTCTCTCTTTTTTCTTTTTGGCTTTTAAAATTTCTTTTTGTCTTTTCAAGACAGGGTCTCCCTGTGGCCCCAGCTGTCCCAGAACTAGCTCTGTAGACCAGGCTGGCCTTGAACTCACAAAGATCTGCCTGTCTTTGCCTCCCAAGTGCTAGGATTAAGGGGTTTCTACTAAGATCTCAAGTTTTATGTCTGCAGTACAGTTTCTCTAGTCTTACTAATTATTTATATCTGGTTGTACTTTCCTTTTGGATGCTTAAGGCCACACAGTTAGCCCAGATTAACTAAGGTTTTGTTTTCTCAAGGTCAGTTGAGGATCTGGTCCTCAGGGGTCTCTAGGGGTTTTTTGGGGGGCATGGGAGCGCCTTGCTCCTTTCTTTTCATTTACCAGTTCCATCCACTCAGGACAAAATCAGGTCTTGCTAGACAAGACTTCCTTTTCTGAAGCATGAGCAGAATTTCCTCTTTATAGACTGGACACTGGCTGAAGTCCAATTAGTGGATCCCTAAGACCTCCCTGAACAGGGAGGCTGGTGACCCACATTTGCAGGGTACTTCAAGAGATGCCCCCATGCATAATACCCTAAGATTTGGTTGACCTCTGAGGGCAAGGGACAAAGTTTTCCTTCAGTGCTCTTGGCTAAATTGGTATGGGTGTTAAGTATGGTCATTAAGCACACAGAAAGGCTAAGTTACACCAGCCTATTAAATTGCACTTATATTAAAATTGTATCCTTTGGAAACAAACTATATGCTATTTTCATCTCATATTTCTTGATTCCCATTTTTCCATTTTAATCCCATATCACTCTAAAAGATGAACACATACCATCCTTCATGTACCAAAAACCCAAGGTCTGAAACTTAATGTTAGGTCAGCTCTATTTATTAAGAGTTAGGAATGTGACCCAGTTCTAGCCAACAGAACACCTCCAATTTGGAGCTGCTATGGAAGAGTATGTGTATTAGTCACTTTTCTGTTGCTGTGATAAAACCACCATGAGAAAGGGAACTTAAAAAAGGAAGAGTTTATTTGAGCTTACGATTGTCGGTTCCAGGGAATCAGAGTCCATTGTGGCGGGAATCATGGTGGCCGGGGCTGGAGCAGTAAGCCTGAGGGTCACAGCTCACAATGAGCACAGGAAGCAGAGAGAGTGACTGGAGATCTCAAGGCTTGTTAAACTTACTAAGACTGCCCCCAATAACATACTTCCTCCAGTACAGCCATACCTTCTAAGACTTCCAAGAACAGTGCCACCAACTGGAGAAAAATGTCTGAATACTTAAAGCCTATGGGGAACACTCATTCAAACCACCACATTCCACTCCCTGGCACCCATAGGCTCCTGACCATATAAAATGCAAAATGCATTTAGTCCAACCTTAAAAGTCCCCATAGTCTTTACCAGTCTCAATTCTATTCAAAAGTCTATGGTCCAGGGCTAGAGAGATGGCCTAATGGTTAAGAGCACCGACCATTCTTGCAGAGGACCTGGGTTTGATCCCCAGCACCCACATGGTGGCCGAGAACTGTCTGTAACTCCAATTCAAGGAAAACTCTAGTTCCAGGGGAATCCGACACCCTCTTCTGACCTCCGCGGCATTGCACGACATGGGTGCACAAACCTGCATGCAGACAGGACATTGATACACATACAGAAATAAATAAAAAAAAATCAATCAATAAAAAAAAAGTCTATGGTCCAAAATCTCTTCTTAGACACAGGCCAATCTCTTAACTGTAAGCTCTTGTAAAATCAAAAGGCAAATTACATCCTCCCAACATACAGTGGAACCGAATACATATTCCCATTCCAAAAGGGAGGAATAGAGGCATAGTGAGGAAATACTGGACCAAAACAAGACCGAAAACCAGTAGGGCAAGCACCAAGTCCAGTAATTCCATGTGAAACTTCTGAGACTTGACTTCCAAAGGGCTGAGATGGCTCAGCTCTTCCAGCTTTGCTTGCAACATACATCTCTTTCTTATCCTGGTACCACTCCCTGTATGCAGCTCTCCTTGGCAAATATTTCACAGCTCTGGCATCTTGAATGTCTTCTTGGGGTCTCTACTGCCAACCTGGCTTCACATTCACAGTTTCATGCAATGGCCGATCAGGGCCTTCTTTATTCAGGGATGCCCCTGATTCTCTCTGCCTGGCCTCTGTGGCTCTCTGGAACCATGGAGGAAGAACTGATGACTCCTTCACTCTTGCAAACTTCATGCCTCTAAAGCCAGCACCATGTGAATGAAACTGCAGAATTTGGCTGCAAGTTTGGGATGGACCCTGGCCTATTTCAACCACATTTGCAATTTTTCTCTGCCATGGACTTGTTGGAGGAGAAAACTCTTTCAGTATTTTCCTTTCACAAAAGTTGGAGGCTTAGCTGGGTGTGGTCTTGCCCTGAAGGAACAGTTTCTGTTTACTTGAGGCTTCTCCTTAATCACTTTAATTTCCATTGTTTACTTGTAAATAGCTAGGCCTCTCCTTAATCACTTTAATCTCCTTATCAAAAGGAACCTCTCCTTCACATGCCTTGGCCGCACCTTTAATATTCCTAGTGCAGTTTTCAGATACAAACTGTACATTCTGCATTTCCTTCTGCCCCATCTGCCCTTCTTCACTGTAGATCTGTACAATATTCACCAGTAATGGCCTCAACACCATTTCTACATTAGGCTGTCTTGAAATATCCTCTGCCAAAGACATTAGTCCATTGATTTTCAACTTAGCATCAGGCAAGTATTTGGGCTGTGGGCAAACTGCTGCCAGATTCTTTATCAAAATATCCCAGTTGCTGCCTAAGACTTTATTTTCCTCTGGAACTACATTTTTTTGTAGCGATGCTTTCTTCCAGGCTTCTACTAGAATGGCCCGTTAAGCTCTGCTTACAGTAGTCAACAGCTTTTCTAGCCCAAAGTTCCAAAGTCTTCCACATTTCTCTAAACATCCACATGGTCAGGTTCTTCACAGCCAACAGCCTACTCTCTGGTACCAAATAACTGTATTAGTCACTTTTCTGTTGCTGTGATAAAACATCATGAGCAAGGGAACTTATCAAAGGAAGAGTTTATTTGAGTTTATGATTGTTGGTTCCAGGGAATCAGAGTCCATTGTGGTGGGAAGCATGGTGGCCAGGGCTGGAGCAGCAAGCCAAGGGTCACATCTTGCAATGAGCACAGGAAGCAGAGAGAGCGACTTGAGACTGCAGGGCTTGTTAAACTCACTAACCCTGCCCCCAATTTCGTACTTCTTCCAGCACAGCCACACATTCTAAGACCTCCAAGAACAGTGCCACCAACTGGATACAAAATGTCTGAATACTTAAAGCTTATGGGGGACACTCATTCAAACTACCACAGAATGCTAACTCATTTAAGTAAAAGAAGTGATGGAAAAAAGAAGTATCCCGAATTTATTCATATTTAAGAGTTCTGTATTATGAATACCTGAAGTTGTTATCATTTTATTCAAACAATCCTTAATATTAGCCTAAGATAAAAAGGACACCAATTTTATATTGTTGTGCTACTGAACAATACTTTCCTTCACAATTAATTCTATTCAGTGAGATTTTAAGCAATATAATTAGCATTTTTCTGGTTGATAATTCTGATGCTGGAAGACAAGATATATTTCAAAAGAAATATTAGAATATAGACAGTCAGTGTTTAATTGAGAATTATCTATAATATGCCTGTTCTGTGAAATTGGTACATAATAATCAATATAAACATGTATGAAGGGGCACATGGATGGACAGTTGTAAATGATAGATTCATTTTGTGTAACATATCTCTAAATAATTAACTGAACTCTTCCTTTGCTGATGATGAATGTATTCCCTTATTCTGTGACTGAAAGAATGAGTCTGCTCTCCTGGAGTTCTACTTTGAGGTTCTAAACATCTAATTATGTCCTGTTAGTAATCCAATCTAAATTTTATTCCGTACGCCTTCTCTTATTTTGTCTTTCAGAAATTGAGTTAAAAAATCAGTATATTCAGTTTTGCCTCTTTATTCACAATAATAAGCAGAGTTCATGAGAGAAACTGAAACAAAACTCCTTCCCTTGTAAATACAGTTTGATTTCTTCAGCACTCCACAGGTTATTTTTTTCTTCTACTCTACACTCAATCCAGATTAACACTGATTCTCCTATTTTACCAGGCTTGATTTTTCAACTTCACTTACTTTCTGCCCTCTGCACTCTTACCTACATACCATACCGTCCTGACCCCTTTAGCTTTGGACAGATGATGAGGATTCCCTGACCCTTTTATCTACGATGAATGAATAAATGGAGCCATCAATAACTAACTCTTTAATTTGCCTAATTTCAGGCTGGTTTTAGTAACTTTCATAGTTATACTATTAACCTACATTTGATCTAACTTTACTCAGCATTAGCATTCATTGTTTTATCATCAATCAAAGACATTTTCTTTTAAGACTTAGGTCATTGGAACATCTGACTAGACTTTTCCACTTGCCTGTATAGCTCGGCCTTGGAATCATTCTCAGATTTGTGTTCTTTTAACTTGTCACTCATTATAATGGTTCCAGATATTCTCTCCTACTCTCAGACAGAACAAAATACCTTTGAGGAAACTCCCAAAGTCACTGAAGAGACTAAGTGAGCCTAACAGATATAGGAAGGTTCAAAAATCACAAGCATGTTAAACAGGCTAGAATGTTTTGAAGGAGAATAAACAAAAGTCAGGATTTGGAAGGACTCATATCCCAAATTGCCATGTGTGCAGTACCCACATTTCTGTTTAAATATAGCTCTTAAATGTGGAATTTACATTACTAACATCTATAGACATTTGGAGTATTTTACTGTTTTTAGGTAAAACTCTTTCAGATTTCTAAATTCATTAAAATTGCTTTAACTTTATACTTCTTTTAAAACAACACAGCTGGATTTAAGCCCCATTATCCCAAATTTAACTATTTAATTACTAGGCAGAGATGTGATCCACATAATAAAATTAGCATGTAATTTAAAATGTATTATATCATCCATTATGAGAGATAAGCAAAGACTTTTGTAGTTTTATTTTCACTTACACATTTGTTTAATTTTCTATTTGGAATCAATAAACTACCAGATAAATGGTCTCATGATTGAGATTAATATTTCTCATGGAAGACCACTTTGCTGTTTGCAGAATACTAATTCATTATATATCATACAAGATAGATCTCTCTTCTTTTTCATTGCTGCACAAATCATGTTAAATATATTAGGCATTTAATATATTGACTCATAAGAAGTTTGTGGGCATCTGAGGCATCAATAAATTGATTGTATTTCTAATCTATGTAACAGTTAATGAAATAGTACTGGTTTTGTAAGCAGTCTGTTGCAATTTTACTCACAGGCCCAGAAAACTTGGGCCATCATATTTAATTCTTATTTTCACTTGTCTACTTGATATTTGGAAGTTATAATGAAGATATTTGAAATAAAATAATTAAGCTAACAATTTTATTAATTGAGAAAAATCTTTTATTTCATTTTATTATTTTTTTATCTGTATGAGTGTACTGTCCCCATGTAAGTTGTTGCACCCGTGTTGGGCAATGCCACAGGGGTCATAAGAAGGCCTTGGATTCCCCTGGAACTGGAGTTAAAGATGGTTCTTAGTCGCCATGTGAATGCTCAGAATCAAGCCAGGGTCCTCTTCAAGAGCATTTGGTGCTCTTAACCACTGAGCCATCTGTCCACCCCAAAGAAAAATCTTTTAAACGATTGTCCATGGAGATTTATTATCTTGAAAGATAATCACACTGTACAACTTTTAAAAGAGCATAAATACACCTGGCATGGTGTCATGATGGCGCATGCCTTTAATCCTAGCTCTTGGGAGGCAGAGAAAGGCAGGCAGATCTCTGTGAGTTCAAGGCCAGCCTGGTCTCCAAAGTGAGTTCCAAGACAGCCAGAGCTATAGGGAGACCCTGTCTCAAAACGACAAAAAAAGAGCATATATACATACATACACATATACATGCATGAATAATAGTATACAACAAAATTCAGGCATTATCATATATTACATAATTGGTTTTCAGTGATGGTATATATCAACATTCTATTCTGATCATACGTATATTTCAAATGGAGGCATTTTTAGATCAATATGAGGATAAAACTAAAATTTTATCTCAAGTTTCAAAAATATTATCTTTAAAAAAATACACAAGAACAAAACAGGCATAAATTGAAAAGTAACAGTAAGACTAGTATTAAATGACAAGTGTACTTCACTTTAGTCACACATAAGCCTAGCAGTTATTCATCATGAGATTGTTACTGTTACACATAAAGAGAAACAAAAAATGGGTAAATGAAACCAAATCCTCTAGTGTCTTAAGAATATGTAAAGAGGTTTGGCTTGTAAGTTCTTTCTAACATATTGCTGAAATAAGAAACAAAAACATTGAGTGAAAAAGAAAATTATTTCTCAACCAATAATCTCTGTAGTTTTATATTTCCCAGACAATTGCAAAGAGTTTAGAAACAGAACACAAATACCACTAACTTTGTTTTATAAATCCATTCTTCTCCCCCAAAGAATACATTCGATGCAACCAAAATATGACAAAGTATGTTTTTCGCATTTTAAGACATTATGTACAGTTTAATAAAATAATTTCCATGAGATTTTTCAGCTTGTAAGCATTATATCAGAGGAACATAATAGAATGTAAATTTCAGATTTCAATAAAATTATAAGTAATCTTATTATTTTAGAATAATTCCTAAATTAAATTCTTTGTAGCAGAAATAAATAATCTATTGCTTTTAAACGTTTAAAGTGTGTTTACCAAATTATTTTGGTCAAAAAAATTAGCAACAATCCATGGTACATAAAACTAACCCACTCATCATCATTTAGCAATTCATTTAAATATAACTTTAAGTTCATAGACTAGATATAGCTGGGAATGTATGAAAATATTGTTTTTAATGAGTCTGTTAGGATATTTTTTCACTTGTTTTGATTGTATGATATCCAAATCTCTCTCTCTCTCTCTCTCTCTCTCTCTCTCTCTCTCTCTATATATATATATATATTAATACTATATATATATACATATATATAAATATTATATAGTGATTTCTCTCTTCTTCTATATATAATATAGAGAGAGAAGAATATCTATATTATAATAATGTATATATATATATAATAATGTATTATATATATATATATATCACATCACTATGTGATTTAACATATTTCTTAAAATTCTTAGATACATGTGAGTTGACATCTGAGGGCAAGGAAGAAATTTATCTCTTAGGTCCCTGGGCCAAATTGGTATGGGCATTAATTATGGTCATTAAACACCCAGAAAAGCTGATACATCACACCTATACTACAATCGTATCATCTGGAAAACAAACTGTGTGTTATTTCTATATCATATTTCTTTATTCACTTTTTTTCCATTTTAACTTCATGTTACACTGTAATATGTATAGATGTCCACCATCATATACCAAATATCTATAGTCTGAAAATAAATGGTTGATTAGTTATAGGACCTGTCTAGGGATTCATAATATAAGAGCATAGTTGTGTTCAGATTGTGAGGAATATAGCATTAATGTTGCTCAATTTGCCTTAGAACTAGGTACTTGGTGCTAGCATCCACAGATGATTTGTCCTTTGTTCTTCTGGGACTGTGTTATTTTCACTTAACATAATATCTTCTAGTTCCATCCATTTACCTGCAAATTTCATGATACTTTCTTTACCTCTGCATAGAACTCCATTGTGTAGATGTACCATATTTTCTCTATCCACTTGTCAGTTGAAGGGCATTTGGGTTGGTTCCACCTCTTCCCTATTGCAAAGAGAGCTGCTGTAAACATGGCTGTATATGTATCTTTGTGATAGGATTCATCTTGTGGGTATATACCTAGAAATGTTATGGCTGGGTCAGGTGGTAGGCTCATTCCTTGTCTTTTAAGGGTTCTCCACACTACCTTCCATAATGGTCGTATGAGTTTGCATTCCCCCCAGCAGTGGATGAGTGTTCCCCTTTCCACACAACCTCTCTAGCATTTGGTATCATTTGTTTTTCCTGATCCTAGCCAGTGTTGTTGGAGTGAGCTGATATCTTAAAGTGGTTTTGATACACATTTCTGTAATTATTAGTGATGTTGAACACAATTTAAGATGTTTCTCTGCCATCGCTATTTCCTCACTTGTGAAGTCACTGTTCAGCTTTTTACTCCATCTTTTGAGTGAGTCATTTGTTTTCTTATGTGCTTGTTTTTTGAGTAGTTTATATATACTGGAAGTTAGTGCTATGTCAAATGTATTAGCAGTTAAGTTTTCCCTCCCACTCTGTAGGTTTTCTCTTCATTCCCCTGATTATTATTATTATTTTTTTTTTTTTGCTGTACAGAAGCTTGTGAGTTTTATAAGGGCCCATTTGCCAATTGTCGACCTTGTTTCCCTGTGCAGGTGGTGTCTGATTTACAAAGTCTTTTCCTACTCCTATGTCTTGTAGGTGGCTGCCAACTTTTTCTTCTATCATCTTAAGAGTTTTGGGATTCATGTTGATGTCTTTGATCCATTTGGAGTTGAGTATTATACAGGGTGAGAGGGAGGGGATTAATTTTATTCTTCTACAAGTGGTGATCCAGTTTTGCCAACACCATTTGCTGAAGATGCTGTCTTTCCTTTCTTGCGTCTTCTTGTCCCCCTTGTCAAATATGAGGTGGCTGAAATTGTATGTGCTCATGTTTTGGTGTTCAGTTTTGTTCCATTGGTCAACAGGTCTGTTTTTGTTCCAGTATCTGGCTGTTTTTATGACTGTAGCAATGTAGTATAAAGTCTCGTATAATGATCCCCCTGTATTGCTCTTTTCTCTCATGGTTGCTTTGGTCATTCCGGATTTTTGTTTGTCCATATGATTTTAAGTATTTTTTCCCAAGCATGCAAAGAATGTCTTGAGTATTTTAATTGGAATTGTGTTAAATCTATATATTAATTTGTGTAGAAGGGACATTTTTACTATATTAATTTTCCTATCCATGAGCATGGGAGATCTTTCCATCTTCTGATGTCATTTTCAATCTCCTTCAGGGGTTTATAATTTTTATTGTAGAGATGTTTGGTATCTTTGGTTAGGTTTATTCCTAGGTATTTTATTGTTTTTGAAGCTATTGTGATTAGGAAGGTCTCCTTGTCTTCTTTCTTTAGTTGCTTGTTGTTGGTGTAAAGAAAGTCTATGTAGGTTAATTTTGTATCCTTCCACTTTACTGATAATCATTTCTAGGAGTTTTCTAGTGGAGTTTTTAGCATCCCTTAAGTAAACAATCATATCATTGGCAAAAAGGGATATTTTGATTTCTTCTTTTCCAATTAATACTCCTTTAATTTCCCTTTCTTGCCTTATTGCCCTATCAAGTGTTTCAAGCACTATATCAAAGAGGAGTGGTGACAGGGGACAGCCTTGGCAAGTTCCTTCCTTTAAGGGGAATCCTAACTTTTCTCCATTCACGACAATTTTGACTGTGGGTTTCTTGTATATGGCTTTTATTATGTTGAGAAATGATCCCTCCAATCCAATTCCCTCTAGGACTTTAAGCATGAAAGGGCGTTGGATTTTGTCAAAGGCCAACTCTCCATCAACTGAGATCATCGTGTGGTTTTTGTCTTTCAGTCCATTTATGTGTTTTATGATATTATTTAAAGCATATGTTGAACCATCCCTGCATCTCTGGTATGAATCCAACTTGATCATGATGGATGATCTTTTTGATGTGGGTCTGTATGTGATTTGCAAGTATTTTGTTGAGAATTTTTGCATCTATGTTCATTAATGAGATGGCTCTATAGCTTTCTTTTTTGCTTATATATTTGCCTAGTTTTGGTATTAGAGTGATGCTGTCTTCACAGAAGGAGTTTGGGAGAATCCACTCTGTTTGTTTCCTTCTGAACAGTTTGAGTAGCAATGGTTGTAGGACCTCTTTAAATGTTTAATAGAATTCTGCCATGAAACCAACTGGACTGGGTTTTTCGTTGTTGTTGTTGTTGTTGTTGTTGGGAGGTTTTTAATTACATCTCCAATTTCCTCAAATATGGGTCTGTTTAAGCTGTCAATCTCCTCATGGTTTAGGTTTGGTGACTCCCCAGATGGCAGATATTCATTCATTTCTCTTAGGTTTTCCAATTTAGTAGAGTATAGGCTTTTGAAGCATTCCCGTATGATTGCCTGGATCTTTTCATTGTCTGTTGTGATGTTTCCCCTTTAGTCACAAAGTCTATTGATTTGGAGTTGCTCTTTCTTTCTTTTGGTTAACTGGGCTAGAGGTCTGTCTATCATGTTTATTCTCTCAAAGAACCAACTTTTGGATTCACTGATTTTATTTTATAGTTTTCTTTGTTTTTATTTCACTGATTTCTGCTCTGAATTTTGTCATTTCTTCCCATCTGTTGCGTTTAGGGTTCATTGGTTGTTGACTGTTGAGTATTTTTAGCTGCAGAGTTAACTCACTTATTTGTGCCCTTTCTGTTTTTGTTAATGTAGGCACCCAGGGCTATAAACTTCCCTCTTAGGACTGCTTTTAAGGTGTCCCACAGCTTTTGCTGTGTTGTATTGTCATTGTCATTTAGTTCCAGGAATGCGTTTATTTCTTTCTTTATTTCCTCCTTGACACATTCATTGTTCAAGAGTGTGTTGTTTAGTATCCATGTGTTTGTGTAGGTAGTAGGGCTTATCTTATTGTTGATATTGAGCTTTATTGCATTGTGGTCTGATAGAATGCATGAAATTACTTCAATTTTTTATATTTGTTGAGGTTTTTTCCATGTCCCAGTATGTGGCAAATTTTTGGAGACTGTTCCATGGAGTACTGAGTAGAAAGTGTATTCTCTAGTGCTTGGGTGAAATACTCGGTAGATGTCTGTGAGGTCCATTTGCTGTACTGTATTATTCACTTCAGATGTCTCTCTGTTTATTCTTTGTCCAGTTGATATGTCCAAGGGGCTCAGTGGGGTATTGAAGTCCCCTACTATGAGTGTGCTGGGGTTAATCTGTGCCTTAAGGTCCCATAGAGCTGTGTTTATAAAGATTGGTGCACTGGAGTTTGGTGCACATATATTCATGATTCTGAAGTCTTCCTGGTTAATTTTCCCTTTAATGAGGATATAATCCTCCTCTTTTCTCTTCTGATTGTTTCTACTTTGAAGTCTATTTTGTCTGATATTAAAATAGCAACTCCTGATTTCTTTTTGGTACCACTTTCTTGGAATATTTTTTCCATCCTTTAATTTTCAGTTGGTGCCTATCCTTGAGGGTGAGATGGGTTTCTTGTAGACAGTATATAGATAGTTTTTGTTTTCTATTCTCCCAGTCTCTGCCTTTTAATTGGCGAGTTATGTCCATTAATATTTAAGGTTATAATTGAGAGATGTGTGTTGCTTCCTTTCTCCTTATCGCCATTTATATTTTTGGTCTACGTTTCTTCTTTTGCAGTTATGCTTTTAATAATTTCCCTTTCCAGGTGCCTGGGGATAGTTGCTCCTCTCCTCTGCCCTTTGAATTGCTTGAAGTATTCTCTGAAGGTTTGGAATTCTAGACATGTATTCTTTCATCTTTTTTATATCGTGGAAGATTTTTCTCTTTCCTTCAACTAGAATCAACATTTTTGCTGGGTATAGTAACCTGGGTTGGCATTTGTAGTCATTTAGCAAAGGAATGCTTTGGTCCACGTTCTTCTTGATTTCATAGCTTGCACTGAGAAGTCAGTTGTAATTCTAATAGATTTTCCCTTATATGTAATTTGTTTTTCTCTTGTGGCTTTTAGAATTTTGCCTTTGTTTTGGGTGTCTAACGTTTTAACTCTGATATGGCATGGTGAGTTTCTATACTGGTCTTGTCTATTTGGTGTTCTATGTGCTTCTTGTATTTGTATGTATTTGTCATTTTTTCATTTTGAAAATTTTTTTATTTATTATTCTGTTAAAGATCCGATCAATACCACTCTCTTGGGATTCTTCTTCTTCCTCTATCCCTATGATGCAGAGGTTTGATCTTTTCATAGTGTCCCACATTTCCTGGTTTTTCCACTCTTGTGTATTCTTAAATTTTTCATAGTCTTTACTTGAGCTTTTTAGTTGTCCTATGTTATCTTCCAGGTCTGATATTCATTGTTCTGCTTCCTCTATTCTATTTCTGAGGCTTTTTCCAATTCTTTCCTCTTGATTGGATGAATGTTTGATTTCCTTTTCTATTTTGTCTTGTGTTTTCTTTGCTATTTACTCTTTACTATTCCTTTTGGAGGTTCTCAATCTTTTCTTGTAGCTCCTTGCTTCACTGTTTGGTTTCCTTTTTCATTTCAGCATGGGATATTTTCAGTGTTTCCACTTCCTTCCGGAATTATTCATTTTCTCCCTCTAGTTCTTTCCGGAATTTGTCATTTTCTCCTTTTAGTTCTTTTTAAAGATATTCGTTCTTTACCTCTAGGTCTTTTCTGAGTTTTTCATTCTCTCCCCTTAGTTCCATGATTTCTTTGAATATATCTGTGATTATTTTACGAACTGTTTACTGTGCTACCTCCAGGGAGGTCTCATTGTGGGAATCCTCCTCAGGTTCAGTAGACTTTAATGTGGAATTATTCTGCACTTTTCCCGTATTGTTCTTTGTGCTCTTGGCATGTGTGTTTCCTTTTGCCTATATTCGGATGAGAATCACAAATGTCACTTTCTCTGATTCCTTTTCTTTATTTTTGGGGTGTTGGCTTCTCTAGATTTCAGGCTTTCAATTTTGGTTATATATTGGGAGGTATAGCTCACTCTTCCCTTTCTATTCTGCAATAACTGGGTAGGTAATAGCAGTTATGACACCCTCTGAGCCCTGTGTTCCCTCTGCTGCTGCCAGCCAGTTCTTCAGTTCCTCTAGGTTGGTTGTAGGGCTTACTGAACACTCCCTCTGGAATTCTAGTTGGCAGTGGGGGCAAGGGGGAAGGGATGACAACCCAGTACCCTGCAGCTCAGCTGGTCTGGGCCAGGCAGCTGCTTTGTGCCTGGCGGGCCTAGCCTCTCTTTCCCACAATACTCTACCAGACATGGCATGGTCCCTGCAGCTCAGCTGGTCTGGGCCCTCCTCAACCCTACCCCCCAGATAATAGTCTCAACTCTTACCCAGTAGGAGTAGCTTAGTGTACCAGTTATTATTGCTATTACCATTTAGAGCTGGGTTGGACCATTATTTGACCTTCTTTAGCAACTTTATATAATTATCTACGATTTTGAGAGCTAAACTTCAGATAGGTTTCCAGGTCAGTTCTGGCTGCATTGTACTAGGTTAGTATTCTAAGTATGCCATGAATCACCTATTAGAAGGGATGTCCCTTTTGCATTGTAGTAGGTTCTGTATTCTAAGTATGCCATGAATCACCTATTAGAAGGGATGTCCCTTTTAGTGGAAGTTGAGAGTAATCCAGAAGACTCTCAAAAAAACACAAGCTATTGCCTGAGCTCTAATTATCTCCCAGACCTTCAATTCTTGATTCCCTTGCCTCTTCCTTCTGAGTCTTGAGATTTCAAGAGTGTGCCACAATTGCCAACTTATCCTGTGCTAGGATGAAACTCAGAACTTGGGACATGTTAGGCAGCCACTCTCAACTAAGGTATCTTCCCAGTTCTAAACTTCCTTTCCAAATTCTTATTAGAGATTCTTTCTGAATACACAATTGTTATGATAATTACAGTCACATTATAAAGCATAATAGAAAGTGAAAATATACTTTTGTATGTGTACGTTTTGATTTTAATCTGGTTTCCACAGGTTCATGATTATTGTTTGTAAGGTATTTTGCTGCTGTTGTTTGGAAGATTTGTGAAACAGAGTCTCAAGTACCACAAACAGTTTGGATTTGAACATGGTGCATGCTTAAAATGGTCTTGATCTGATGATCCTCTTGCCTCCACAGCTATCTTGTGCTGGGATTATAGATGTTTGCCATCACACTCAGTGAAGGATCACAACAACCTCCAGGCTGATGCTGTTTTGAAGGCCATGGGGGCTTTAAGAAGTAAGCCTATCTGGCACAAGTTTTGGCTAAGATTTATCTCCATGTTATAAACATGACCAATCCAAGCTTCTTACCCACAGATGTATTCACTCCCAGTAATATCCTTCAATTCCATGCTGCAGTCTAGCCCAGGAATGAGGCCAAAATATATCATTACTTTCACAGATTTGTATGTCATATTTTTGGCCACAATGATGCAAAAGTAGCTAATATACTTACAGTTTGTTCAGGATTTATTACTTCTTTTTATTTTTTAATCCCAAATAACTTTAATTTTGCTGCTTCTTCTTTTTTTTCACATAAATTTATTTATTTATTTTTAACAAATCTAGACCCGTGTTCCCGCTCATTCCCCCACCCCGCCAGAGCTCATGCATTCTGCCAAACATGCTTTCCATCTCTCAGTCTTTCTCAGTATTTTCCATGGGGAAGTTGACTGTTTTGAGCAGAAGTTCACCTTCTCAGTCAGTTCTTTGATGCAGTCTTTTATGTTGTTGTTGTTGTTTCCGAAATGTATTATGCCCAAGGCCCTACACAAGAAATACTTACAACTGGGTAGTTGGCACTAGCATCCACAGATGAGGGATACCATTCGTCATTTGTCTTTCTGGGACTGTGTTACTTCACTCAGCATGATGTCCTCTAGCTCCAGCCATTTTCCTGCAAAACTCGTGATGTCGTCTTTCTTTACTCCATTGTGTAGATGTACCACATTTTCTCTATCCACTCGTCAGTTGAGGGGCATTTGGGTTGGTTCCAGCTCCCTGTTATTGTGAAGAGAGCTGCAATAAACATGGCCTTGCATGTATCTCTGTGGTGGCATGAGTCTTGAGGGTACATGCCCAGGAGTGGTATGGCTGGGTCGGGTGGCAAGTTCATTCCAAGTCTTCCAAGGGTTCTCCACACTGCTTTCCATAGTGGCTGTACGAGTTTACATTCCCACCAGCAGTGGATGAGTGTTCCCCTTTCCCCACAACCTCTCCAGTACTTGGTATCATTTGTTTTCTTGATCCTAGCCAGTCTTATTGGAGTAAGATGATATCTTAAAGTGGTTTTCATTTGCATTTCCTTAATGATTAGTGATGTTGAGCAGTTCTTGAGGTGTTTCTCAGACATCTCTAATTCCTCGCTTGTGAAGTCTCTGTTCAGTTCTTTGCTCCATTTATTGAGCGGGTCATTTGTTTTCTTTTTCTTTGTTTTTTGATTACTTCTAAGTATAAACAGTAAAGAAAGCTTTAATTGTATGCCTCTATCTATCATATATCTATATGTATATTTGCACATGTTGCCTGCTAATATGCAAGTATATCACATGTATGCAGTGCCTACAAATGTTAAAAAAGTTCATTGGATCCTATGCAACTGGAGTTACAGACAATTGTTAGCCACCACGTTGGTACTGAAAGCCAAACCTGGGGTCTCTGAAAAACAGCCAGTGCTCTTAACCACTGTGCCATTCCTGTTTCTATTCCTGTAATTTTTATTTACAAGTATTGTATATTCCTCAAAACAACCAATTCTGTAGTAATTCTAGTATGAGTTCTAGGATTTAATTCAAAATTTGTATATAAAGGTTCAAAATTCAGAGTGTTTTATATACATAGATAAGAGTACATTAAATTTAGTGGGGTGCATTATGGGAATGTGCAGATATGGGAGTATATCTAAATACCATCAAACTATATTCTATGAATATCACAAAAATTAAAAAAAATGAAATTAAAACGACAGTTGAATAACTTAAGCTATTCACTATGTCAGGAAAAGAACCAGACTCTGTCTTTGAATTTTGAAAGAAAAACAAAAATAGAAATATGGGGTGGGGAGAGTGAAGAGATTATGGGAGGCAGGGAAAAAATAGGAACCCATGAGAGGAGGAAGTAGGGGTGGAAGCAGAGGAGAAGGTAGGCAGAAAGAAAAACACTTAAGAACATTCTGAAAGTTCTCCATTGCTTGGTTTTTCACACAGAATGAATGGTATAACATATAGATAGTAATGATTACTTTTTTTTACCTTGCCTTATATTTAATGGAATTTTGGACAAATAGTTCATTAAAATACCATTGGACCAATATGAAACTACTAGTACACCATGTGGATATGAATATTTCCAGGCATTCAGAAAGGAAAGAAATGATTCCCATAGAGGAAATCTCGCCATAGGATTCAGCTACAATAATTGCTAGCTTGTGAAATTTTTTTCAGGTACTATACAGATGCTGAGGTAAAATTTCCAGTTCCTCTGAGGATTTGGATAAGCACAACTAATTTTTGTGTAAAGGGTAAATTGTAAAATGCTTTAAACCTCTGCTCCATGTGATTATCGCATCTCAACCATGGTGAAGCACCACCTTTCTAGAAGCTCAGTACATAACCACACCTGGAGAGAAGATTTTAGCAGAAGATTAAGTGAAGCCATTACTGCAGCCTTAATAGAGTTTAACAGTGTCTCAGTAGGATAACAGGATAAAGAGCAGACCAAGAAGCAGGTGTACATGATGAACGCAGGAAGAATCATCAACAAGGAAACATCCTAATGCACCAGTAAAGGATACACCTGAGGATGTAGGCCCACTGGCTCCTTGATCTTCAATCTCCAAACCCCCAAAGCATAAAAAAAATTATTAATGAAGCTGCCCAGTCTGTGCTTTTTTTTCTCTCTTTTTTCACATGCTTAGCAAACTAAAGTACTCCAAAGTTTCTTGAGTGAACACCTTCATCTTGACCACCATACAAAACATGATATTGATAACACATAGTAAATATTATATGTTTGCATTCCATCCTAAAGGAAGAGTTTGCAAGGAATTGTCTCTAAATCAGTGCCACCTTTGTGGTGCAGAATCTTTAGAACTGAAAATATTTTGTACACCAAGGTGTTACTGCACAAAAATAAGATCTGGAACAGTTTATGGCAATGAGAGACTTCCAGGTGATGTGATAAACATTAAAGTTTATAAATTCTGTGTTTCAGATTTATAAAATGAGAGTCCAGGTAGATGACACTCATGAGTGATGCTGTCCAGGTATAAAGTAAGAGAAAAATGCCTGGCATTGTCACACACTAGAACAGCATGGATCTCCAAAGAGTGAAGACCAGACAAACAGTTAGTCAATGAAAAATGGGATGAAATTATCAGAAATGCAGGCTCTATTTGACATTTTCTAGATTTTATATGCTAGTAGACATCATTGATAGGCTAAAATTGTGGCGGCCTGTGTGACTTCCCATTAAAATCAAAAGATTTTGGAGGATTAGGTGACACAAAACATTTTATTTTTTTGGATTTGTAAAAAAAGAAAAAATCTTCCAATGAGACTCATAGAAAGGACTAAAGCTTGAAATATAGGTATTCTCTCCTTTCTTATAGAGACTTTCTATACAATAAAGTAGAAAGTAAACTCTATTACATGTATGTCATACCTTACTCTTTCTGTGTAGTTTCGAAATGTGTCTCAATCTTCGTTCAGTGTTTTGATTAGCCCACAGTAGAATTTAGAACTGAGCTCTTTTATAAGCAGGGAAGACATATCTTTAATAGCAAGTCTCAGGTGATCTGAGGTCTGATTTAGAGCCCTGCTGCAGTGACTGTCACTCCCACTGCCATCTGTGCCTTGGATGTGGGGGGTTTAAAGATCAAGATTCACTGGCTTGGACATTTTCTCCTCTGCTGACCATCTGCCACAGGTGTTGAATAGTGCTTTCAGTACTCAGTCATCAGATGAAAGGTTGAATTAGCTGGCATGAGTTCCTTACTGAACTGTTCGTTCCACTGTAACACTAACACATTCAGTCGTTGAACATAAACTAAGTTTATGGATGCTGTTTACCTATTTGAAAGAATTCCTATGCGTTACTAAAAATAAATGCACAAGGCACAATAAATAGCATATAAACCAATTTTTGAAAATAAGAGGACAGACTTTTCCCATCACAATCATCTACATTTCCACCAAGAAAAAATTCCAAGAATCTAAATGATATGTTAGACTAGAAACATTCCAAGAAATACTATTGGAGACCATGTGATAACATCACTTTCAATAAAGGAGAAAATGTTTAGAATAGGAATGAATTTCATACAAATATTAGAATCCCTAAATATTAGCCAGGCTCCCCAATGTACTATTTTATTTCAATAAGTCGCTTCTTCACATATCCAGCTGTTACTTCACAGTAAGTGAATTGTCCACCTTAATACAAATGATGAGTTTTATTTGGAAACAATACATGAATTAAAATTCTATCTTTTCTTAAAATTTTTCATTTTATTTTTATATGTGTTGTGTGAACACATGTGAGTTTAGGTGCACATATATGCATTCACCGTGGCCAAATGAGGATCTTGAAACTGTTCTATCTCCCTCCCCCTTATTCCTTGATGACAGTGTTTGTCACTGAACCTAGAACTAGGCTTGGGGTCATTAAGATCCAGTGATCTGGGGGCTGGAGAGATGGCCTAGCGGTTAGGAGCGCTGACCGCTCTTGCAGAGGACCCGGGGTCGATCCCCAGCACCCACATGGCGGCCGAGAGCCGTCTGAAACTCCAATTCCAGGAGAACTCCAGCTCCAGGAGAATCCGAGACCATCTTCTGACCTCCGCGGCATTGCACGACACGGGTGCACAGACCTGCATGCAGACAGTACAATGATACACATACAGAAATAAATAAAAAAATTAAAAAAAAAAAAGATCCAGTGATCTTCCTATCCTCCTTGCCCCACATTCCTGGGGTTACAGGCATATATGTGAATACATCCAGATTTTTAGCTTCAGATCTTTGAGTTTGAGTTCAGGTTCTCATACTTGTATCATAAGTGTTTTTGCTTTCAGACCCTTTTCCTTTCCTTAGAATCACATACTGTCTCTTAATCTAAGTAATGATAATAATTGTAATAATAATAATAGTAACAACAATAGAATTTTCTTTTCTAAAATGAAGTAATATTATCCTAAACACAGAAATTCTATAAAAGACATGTAATTTTAAATGACCTAGGCATTGCCTAATTCAGGCCCAGATTTATCAATAGATTTTAGCCTCTGGTGAAGCTGTAGTATAAACACACCTCAGATCATTTGGGGGAAATATCCTCTCCACAAATGATTTTTCATCATCCCTCCCTATTTCAAAACCAGTAGCCTTGTAAATGTCTCAACCACTGTTACTTGCTGTTGCTTTCTTTAATGTGATTAATAGCTGTGCTTTTTATCAGATTTCCTGTTATAGAGGAGGATGGGACTAAGTAAGACAGATGTATATAGGAAAGAAATATATGTGTCGTGTGAACACATGTGAGTTTCAAGAAATATATAGGAAAATAAAAGCATTCCTCTGACTGTCACTAACACATTTCACATCAGTTTTTGTTCTTGGACATTTGCTGTATTTATAAACTTTCTTCTATTTTCCCAAGTTCTGGGAACCTGAGCTTACATTAGAAAAACAATAAAAATGAATCCATTTTCAGTCTGTATGTATCCATTTGGCATTAATAAAGCAGGATCCTTGTTGTTATATTTTAATATGTTTTTTGAAATTCATAAAAGATTAACATATTTATACTATTTCTGCCCTACCTCTCTTCTGTTCAACTACTCCCATATTCCCACACTCCACCTCAGTTTCCTGACTACTTTTTAAATTATTATTGTTAAATGCACATAAAGATCTTTCATATACTCATGTAAAAATGGAATTTTTTAATATTTTCGGAAAGGATATTAGAATCTAAACCTTCAGATGTTTAAGAAGCCAATTTAATTCTTTTTTTCTTATTGACTTTTGTGAATTGTATGCAATATGTTTTGACCATATTTAGAGAATTCCACTATCTTCACTGGTCTTATACCTTCCCATAAACTGGTCTGATGCCATGTGCTCTCTAAGCCTATCTCATTAAGTTTGTGTCCCCAACTATCCTTTGGTGTGCATCCATCTACTGGAGCCTGGTTAACCTATATAGGGTCACACCATTAAAGACAATTGACTACCCTTGTTTTAGAAGTTATTGGTTGTCAATAGTTCCTCACCTAAAGTAGTTCCTAAAGTAGTAGAAGTCCACCTAAAGTAATAGAAGTAGGTTGTCAATAGATACCCACTCTAAGCTTCAATTTGTCTGGCTTTTGCTTGCATGTGGTTTGTTTATGCTGTCACCATTGTTATGAATCATACTAGTAATGGATTAATTGACTCAAAACTCTTTTAGAATATTTCTGAATCTAATTGTTTTTCTACTCCTTCAAAATAGTTGTTCTTGAGCTTTGAGTAGCAGAATTTGTCACAGGCATACTATTCAGGAATAACCATTCTGCAAACTTGAATTTTCCTTCTAGAAATCTGAGCCTCGAATAGTTTTTTTTTTTTTTTTTTTTTTAATCACAGATCCTGTTGGGAGTGATTGGCCTATGAGGGGTTATACCACACTCTCCTTAAGTGTTCAAGTTTCAGATAGTTGGGGCCCAAATGCCAGGAAGCAAACATGGCCTTCTGTCATAGCCAATGACTAGACATGTTCCTCTCTATTTCTAAATCAATTTATTTTCATCTCCTCACTTTCTTACATTCAAAATATGGTTTTACCAGGCATAATGGTGCTTTGATATACTGATTTGATTAAATTACATTTCTCTAATATTCAGTCAAATACTAATCTAGGAGTTCATGCGAATATACTAGCTGGATATGTTAAGGCATATATAATCATTTAACATTAAACAAGGAAGTTCAACAATCAGCTGGTACTGTTGAATTTATTGAAAGTCCAAAAGAGAACATCTGAAATCCCTATTATAAAGAAGAAATATAACTTAGAAGCAATAACTGATGTCCATGAGCAAGCAATCATGACACCTCTCTTTCTGCCTGTTTTGCTTTCTATAGCAGCCTACCACTATCATATAGACCAATTTCTTACAATAGAAGATGACAAAATAGTGTTTTAGTAAAGGAAACAAAAATACCATAAATAGTGTAGAATTTGTTTTTTTCATAAGGGCTCCAATATACTAGAAGTGGAATACTATACATATTTTGTACTCAAATTTGTATACATTTTATACTATTGTTTTAACTCATTGACAGAAAATTAGTGACTGAAAATTAGCACAACCTTACTAAGTTCCAGGTTGGGAGGGCAGACTTCCACATCACAATTTACTGAAATATAATAATTGCATTCAGAAGGCTAAGGGTTTGGGCTGGTCTGAGGAATGTGTTCTCTTGCTCTTTTCAGTCTTTAGAATTATCTCATGTCTAAAACAAAATTCCTGATAAGAACCAATTAAAGGAAGGAGATGTTTATTCGTGTCACATTGGAGGGGATATAGCCCATCATGGAGGGGAAGATGTCGAAGCAAGTGTGGGAGACTGGCTGGCTATTTTGCATCTGTAGACATAAAGCAGAGAATGTATGGCAAGGGAGGCCAAGATCTAAAACCCAACTTCTGTCCACAAGAGCCGCTTCCTCCAGGAAGGCTCTCCTTTGTAAACATTCCATTTTACAAATAGCAAAGCAACAGAAAATGTTCAAGCCCATATGGTCATATTACACATTAAACCACAGTATTGAATTCCTCAGCGTGTGGCCCCTTCTGTCATCAAAGCCATCAGATCAGTAGCTTCAAATCTGTGCATAGTTCTCACTTTTTACTTCTAGCAAAGGAACTCCAAAAGATGTCTAATATCTTAGAAATACAACTTGTAACTTTAGGAGAAGGATATCTTTTGGCTCTCAAAAATTTCTAATAAATTGCATTTATAAAAGGAAAATTATAAATTTGGCAACTTCTGGGTAATTTTCATGCTTAACAACTGCTCCAAAACATTAAAGATGTTCACTTATACATCAAAATATGTAATCCTGACTTCGGGAAGAATCTAGAGGCTAAACTATCAATGCAACAGTAAAACGATCCTTCTGCTCTCTGGTGCTCTTCTAAAACAATCTTAATTAAAACAATTTAGGTAGGAAAAGGTTTACTTGGATTACACTTCCAGGTCACAAGCTGCAATTGAACAAAGAAAGGGTGGGAGAGGCAGAAACTGTGGAAGGATGTTGGTTTGTTCTCTGGTACCCTCTCTGGGTAATAATTAGCTAGCTTTCTTACAAAATCAAGGACCACCCACTGTAGATAGGGCCTTCCTGTATCAGTTAATAGCACAGTCTCCCATAAACATGGCCACAAGCCAAGGTGCTGTAATTAATTCCTCAAGTGAGGCTCTTTTGTCACAAGTATATAGGCTGAGTCAAGTTGACATACCTAACTAGGATAAAGTAGAAAGAATTTTATACCAAAATTGGCCTTCTTTCCTGCTATTTTCCTTAAAGTTTAGTAACTTGTTATCCTTGCCTATATCATACAATGGTTTGCAAAGTCTTATGTCCAATTATTTTAAAGTATAGTTTTTATTAAAATTAATAAAAAGTAAGTCAATCGTTATTATGAAGCTAATGAACATTAGTATAAATTCTAATCAGAGACTTAAAATGCTTTAAAATATCCACTAAATCAAAATTTGTAAAAGTGTAAAAGATAAGGGGATGCTTTAGGGAAAAAAAACATAAATTCAGCTTTAATATTTGTAAGAAATGTATGCACTTGTTATTGACTGAATACATATGTGTGCTTTACATTTCAGAAATTCACATAGGTAATATTATTTTCACTTTCCTGTGCGTAAAACAGTAATGTATTTGCATTTTTACTTTCAAAAGCAAAAAAATATGCACCTTTAATTCAAGTTTGAAATCCATCACTTGGGCCGTGTACTTTTGAGTTATGTCATCGATTGATCTTTCATTATATGAAAAATATCATAAATATAAACTTCCTATAATTAGTTAGTTTCTACATAAATTTCATTGTTCCATATTTGCAGGGGTAGTTTGATATAAGATGAACATTTTAAACATCATTTTGGAAACCCCTTCATCACTGTTGCATCCTAACTTTATTATCCATATAGTCTGATTGCTAGCATTTTATTTTATGAAATCAAGCATTTAATATGAACATATAGGTGTTTGGATATTTTCTAAATGACAGTAGATTATGTGTATTGAAAGTCAACAGAAGGTATTAGATTCTTTACTTTATTTAATACATATGACTCTATAAAATAATTTGAATTCAATATATGATATATATAAATTTACTATTTAAAATAGGACTTCTAAATCATGACAGAATTTCAATGTTTTATTTATTAACGTTATTTAATTTGATAACAGTGCAAGGATGTATGTGATCACCAAAAGACAAGTGTTAGCATTGCAAATTATACTAGTCAATTATATCTTCAATGAAGTTCTGGATTTAATAGCCATAATTACCATAAAGTTTGCTACTTTTGAAATAATATGCAATTTTAAATTATTTCTTGTATTAACAAATCATATTTTGTTATTAGGAATATGTAAACATACATGTGCAAGCCACATAAAAATGATAAATAGTACTTAATGCACATGGACTGTCTAATCATCAGAAAAAAAATGGTTATGAATTTCCATCTTTTGGGAATCTTTTTCTGGCTAGTCTCCTATTGATTTATTTAGTGCCCTAATCCTGAATTTAGTAAATTGTTCTATTTCATCATTAATTATTTTGTAGGATTTCATTTACAATCAGGGAACAATTTATTGAGAATAACTTTTATATGTTAAAAAATATGATTCCCAATAATATTCAGAAACATCAATATTTTTGATAGAATAGTTTTCTTTTAATAAGTTGGAAGGTTTAATTTCTGTGAGCTATATTTCATTCATTTAATCATCAAATGGGTACTAATTTATAAGTGTTTTCACATTTTTACTATACTTAACCTAAAGAGACTAGAGAAAAAATGTAATATGTCCCTAAAGAAGATGAATTTATGTGAAAGGACATCATTTTTCTAGGAAAACTTTCTGTTTATATATTGTTTGTATATTTGTTCTCTGTTTAGGAGATTTGCATTGTTTCTATGTCATCATACACTCTGTATTAAGAGTATTGTCCTGAAGCTAGAATGCTGTCTTCAGGTATTAGCTGGAATTTTACTTTTCAGAAAAGTCATACCACTTTTAATTCCAAAGTAATCACATTGACAACTCCCTCTCAATAACATTTTTACTTGTCAACATTTTATTTAGAGACATTCCACTAATTATAAACTTCTGTTGCATTAAAACTATATGTACATACTTATTTATTTAAAGTGTCTACACTATGTCCATTAAATTATTCATGTTATTGTATTCAAATAGTTTCATATTTCTCTATTTTATGGTAAATAAATAATACTGGTTGTCTGTGGCACTCTGCTAAACTTTGTTCTATTAAAAAAATGTATTTTGGTCCCAAACAGCCATTAAAATGCTTCACAATTTATTTTTCTGAAGAACATAACAACACATTCAAAGCCCTTAAATAAGAAAAACAGAGAGTCATACAGTTATCAATATCAGACTTAATTATGCATGAATATTTGTAGTATCGAGATCATATTGTAACTCACCATCTCGATCTATGGGTTATTACCCACAATAGTATAGGTTAAATTAATGAAAGAATATAATTTTTATCTATGAAATTTTATTGTGTACTGAGAACCTAGTCAAATTTATGTTCAGAAATATTTGATAAATGTGAAATGCTTTATGTAAACACAATGAATGAGTTATGAAGTCATGATCTGACTATATGTTCTGGTCACATTTTCGAATTTGTTTATTTAAAGTTCCTGCATATGTATGAATATTTTAGACCTTTCCTGTATGTTTTCTTTTTAAAAAATATTTAATATTCTTTGATCGAATGATCCAAATCATCTGCTTTAGTTCCAAGTCTTATACTGCCTTCTATTTGTTCTATTCTACTGGATGCTTTACTCTGAGTTTTCTAATTAGATAATTGAATTTTTCAGTTACATGTTCATTTAAGATTAAGTTTTCTTCAGTATTTCTTTCTTTATTATTATTTTTCAGTCTTTTTGAGACAAGGTCTCCCTGTAGGACCAGCTGTCCTATTATTTTTATTTTATGTATGTGAGTGTATCGCTTGCATGGAAGTCTCTGCACACTTGTAATCCAATTCCAGCTGAGGTCAGAAGATGGTGTCAGATACCCTGGAACTTGAGCTACAAAAGATTATTAGGACCCTTGTGGGTGATGGTAATGGAACCCGGTTCCTCTGCAAAGGCAGCCAGTACTCTTAATTGCTAGGCCATCTCCAGCCCCAGTATATTTATTTCTTGTGTGTGTGTGTGTGTGTGTGTGTGTGTGTGTGTGTGTGTGTGTCCAAAAATGGATGTATTTCTCTCACATTAGGAAGGTCACTTTCAGGATTTCATTACAGTACAATTTGAATTTTTAAATATTTTCATTGAAGTTTTGTGCATTTCATACATCATTTCTCAGGCCAATTTAGACTCATTTCCCTTTCCATGCCCCCCACCCCACCTGAGTTTATGCATTCTGCTGTACATGGCTTGTATCTTTTTCTGACTCTTTTTAAAGTTGTTCAAAGCAGAGGATTATTGGTTTTGGGTGAACTTTTCTTTTTAAGTCAGTTCTTTGTCCAAGTTGTTTTGTTGTTGTTCCCTCGAATTTGTATTGCTTCAACANTATATATATGTATATATATTCAAACCTATATTAAAACTGTTTGTTATTTCCCAATCATATTTCAGGATTCACATTTTTACCTTTTAATTTTGTATTACTCTAAAATATTCATATATACCTTCCGCCCTTATATCAAGATTACAAAGTCTGAAAATAAGTAGTAGGTTAATTCTAGAGCCTGTTAAGGGATTCACATTATAGGAGCACAGTTGCTTTCAGCCAAAGAGGAATATAATATCAATGATGCTCAGTTTGCCTTACAACTAGGTACTTGTTGCTAGCATACACAAATGAGGGATAGCATTCCTCCTTTGTTTTTCTGGGACTGTGTTACTTCACTTAGCATAATATCTTCTAGTTCCATCTGTTTACAGGAAAAGTTCATGACGTCATCTTTCTTTACCACAGCATAGAAATCCATTGTGTAAATGTACAGCATTTTCTCTATCCACTCGTTGGTTGAGGGGCACTTGGGTAAGGTTCCAGCTCTTCAGTATTGTGAAGAGAGCTGCAATAAATAGGGATGTGCATGTATCTCTGCAGTAGGATGAGTCTTGTGGGTATATACCCAGGAGTGGTATGACTGGATCAGGTTGTAAGATCATTTTCAGTCTTTTAATGGTTCTTCACAATGTTTTCATTCCCATCAGCAGTGGATGAGTGTTCCCCTTTCCTCAAAGCCTCTCCAGCCTTTGGTATCATTTCTTTTCTTTTTTTTATTAATTTTATTTATTTCCATATGTGTATGAATGTATTGTCTGCATGCAAGTCTGTGCACCCGTGATGTGCAATGCCGCGGAGGTCAGAAGAGGGCATCGGACTCCCCTGGAACTGGAGTTCTCCTGGAATTGGAGTTTCAGACGGCTCTCGGCCGCCATGTGGGTGCTGGGGATCGAACCCAGGTCCTCTGCAAGAGCGGTCAGCGCTCTTAACCGCTAGGCCATCGCTCCAGCCCCTATTTTCTTTTTTTTATCAAAACATTTTTATCTTATATTTTTCCAAAATATGCATCTATATACTCCATACATAATTCAAAATTAAAAATTCTGAAAATAAACTGTAGGTTGATTCCTAAGCACATTTAGAGATTCACATTTTAACAGTAAATTTGCATGCAGGTATAAAGTCGTGTCACTATACATTCTTTCTTTAAAATATGACTACATCTCCTCCATGTATATATGGCAATTATAATGTATGAGTATAACTGGTGAGATGATTCTAGAGCCCATTCATAGATTCACATTGTAAAGCACAGTTGCTTTCAGATACAATGAAATATAATAATAAAGTTGTTTAGTTTGCCTTCCAACTGGGGATTTTGTGTTAGCATCCACAAATGAGGGAAACAATTCGCCTTTTTTTTTTTTTTTTTTTTTTTTTT
>VZQC01002643.1:808154-836802 GCA_009823505.1 Rhizomys pruinosus
TTTTATGACTAACACCTGAGTCTTATGACTAACACCTGATTCCCTCCTACCTCAAAGTAAAGCCACGCTCACCGTTTGAGCTGTGCAGGTGCACCCTGTATACAAGATCAGACCAGATGATACCAATAGACTAAGGCCACGCAACCTGGGCTGGGAAGGTGGATAAATAGAGGGACTTTCTAGATAGAGGGACACTCTCTCTCCTTTCTAGTCTTAGGAGAGAAGCTTGCTTGCCTGAGGAAGGAGAAGGCTTGGAGAAGGGAAAAGGCTTAAAAAAGAGAAAAGGCTTAAAAAAAAGACCTGAGGCTTAGAGGGAAAAGCTTGAAAAAAGAAAAAAGATGTGCCTAAATAAACCATTCTGACAAGACCTACCTGCCTAAATAAACCACTTTAAAAAAAAACAAACAAGAGGTGCTTTGTTGCTGCGGCTTTATACAAGTGTTTCCTACAAGTGTGAAAGTGTTTCATACACTTCCCAGTAAGAATTGGAGATAGGCCAAACAATAGTACTCTCTCTTTTTTCTTTTTGTCTTTTTTACTAATATCTCAAGTTATGTGTCTGCAGTACAGTTTCTCTCATCTTACTGATTACTTGTATCTTTCCTTTTGGATTCTTAAGGTTGTACTTTCCTTTTGGATGATTAAGACCACACAGCCCAGATTAACCAATGTTTTGTTTACTCAAAATCAGTTGAGGATCTGGTCCTCATGTTTCTCTCATTTGGGGGGGGGTTGGGAGTACCTTGCTCCTTTCAGCTTTTCATTCACCAGTTCCATCCATTTGAGGACAAAAGCAGGTCTTGCTAGACCAAGCTTCCTTTTCTGAAGCATGAGCAGATTTTCCTCTCTTTAGACTGGACACTGGCTGAAGTCCAATCAGTGGCTCTCCAAGATCTTCTTGAACAGGAAGACTGGTGACCTACATCTATAAGACATTTCAAGAGGTGCCCCTATACATAATCTCCTAAGACTTGGTTGACCTATGAGGACAAGAAACAAAGTTATCCCTTAGTTATCCCTTCAGTCCCTCTGACAAATTGGTATGGGTATTAAGTATGGTCATTAAGAACCCAAAAAGGCTAAGTAGCACCAGTCTATTACACCTATATTAAGATTGTATCCTTTGGAAACAAACTGTGTGTTATTTCCATAGCATATTTCTTGATTTGTATCTTTCCATTTCAATCCCATAATACTCTAAAAGATGCATAAATCCCCTCTATCATGTGCCAAAAACCTAAGGTATAATAATGAATGTTAGGTCAGCTCTAGAACCTGTTTAGGGATCCACATTGCATGCGTATAGTTGTCTTTAGATCATGAGGAATATAACATTAACATTGTTCAGTTTGTCTTACACTAGGTACTTGGTGCTAGCATCCACAGATATGGGATACCATTTCTCTTTGGTTTTTCTGGGATTATGTTACTTCAATTAACATAAAATCTTCTAGCTCCATCCATTTATCTGCAAATTTCATAACATTATCTTTCTTTACTGCTGCATAGAACTCCATTGTGTAGATGTACCACATTTTCTGTATCCACTTGTCGGTTGAGGGGCACTTGGGTTGGTTACAGCTCTTTGTTATTGTGAAGAGAGCTGCAATAAACATGGTTGTACGTGTATCTCTGTGGTAGGAAGAATCTGATGGATATATTCCCAAAAGTGGTATGGCTGGGCCAGGTGATAGGCTCATTTTGAGTCTTTTAAGGGTTCTCTATCCTGACCTCCATAGTGGCTGTACAAGTTTGCATTCCCACCAGCAGTGGAAGAGTGCCACCCTTTCCCCACACCCTCTCCAGCATTTAGTATCATTTATTTTCTTGATCCTTGCCAGCCTTATTGGGGTGAGATGACATCTTAAAGTGGTTTTAATTTACATTTCCTTAATGTTTAGGAATGTTGAACACTTTTTAAAATGTTTCTCAGCCATTTCTATTTCCTCCTTCTTTACTGAATGCAATTTTCACTTCTTGTTTTGTCATCGTCATTTCATTGAGTTGTGTAATTGTTTCTTGGACTTACCTTGTGAGTTTATTTCTATTTTCTTTGAATTTATTATGGTGTTTCTTTATGTCTCCTTTCAGGTCCTTGAATTCTTTGATCACATTTATGAGTGTTCTTTTAAAGTCTGTGTCCTGGGGTTTTTCTACAAATACCTCATTGTATAAAATGTATACAGCATTCTTGGCTGTTCAGTGTTTGGGTTTTTCATTGAACTGTATAGCCACAAATACATAATTGACTACAGAGTGGCATAAGGTAAAGCAGATTGGCAGGCAGATATCTATGACACTCATATGGAGCATTAAATATTCAATTAAAACTTTTAGTTAAATTGTTCTTATATTTTTTATTTGTTCACAGTTGATGTGCATTTCATCTCATTTGAGTGGGTCATGAATATTTTATTTTTATTGAGTTTCTGAAATCATATTCAATTCTATTTGTGGGTTAATAGCATTGTTTGAATATCTGAAAGACGAACTTGAATGGCATTATAGTTCTTCAATTTTTAGACAAAGGAAAGATAGTGACAAAGCAAGTATAATAAGAAAGTATAAACAAATTTTAATATATATATATATATCTTACCATGCTGATTTTATGCCTTGGAATGTTTTCTGGGAAGAATGTGGAAGTGTTTGATACATTGGACTTGAAAGCATTTGAGTGCCAGCAGCAGAGATTATGGCTATTTTATTGTAAGCTTAGAGGATAAGAGGTTGAAAAAATATGGACAATTGATAGCCTGACTCACAGATTTCTTTTTTAATTTAGAAGATTTTTTTAAGAAAATTATGTATGTGTTTGGGTTTGTGCATGTGAGTGTAGTGCACACAGAGGCTAGAAGAGGATGTTAGATCTCCTGGTAGTGGAGTTGCAGGTGGCTGTGAGCCATCTGATGTGAGTAGTGGAAACTGAACCCATGTGTTCTACAAGAGCAGCAACCACTCTTAACTGCTGGGCCAACTCTCCAGCCATTTAACATAATATTAATTTTAATATTTTACATTTTCATCTCATTTTATATCTGCCAGTCTACAGAAATATTTTTTCAGATATATTACTTAAATATAGGCTATTATATATGTATGAGGATTTTCTGGAATTAGGAATATGACCACAATTGTATTTTTATTTAGTTAATAATTTATAATATTATATGAATATAATTATCATATATATTATATTGTAATTTATAATTCATTAATAATTAATACTGTAGTTAGTGATTTCCCACAAAAGATGGAAACTTTTTTCTTAATAAGCTTAATTTTTCATTTTTAATCTAGCAAGTGTTATTCAGAATATTGAAAAAATAAAAAACAGGATCTTCAATCACTAAGAGCACCCTCTTTTCAATTGTACAAAATATGATCTCACCAGACTACAGATGCCATACAGAGCCTATCATGTCTATATTCTACTATATATGCTCCTGCTGTTATACATATAATATGCTTGATCAGATAGTCCAAAGAAGAATGATATATTCCATTCTTCTTCACATCAGGGTCAGATCCTAAGGGGATGGGTGAATTTAGAATCATACATGAAAGTACATTGATTTTCATTGTTCCTCATCCTGGAAGCATTGAGTGACAGGGTGGGTGATACACAGGGGAGACTATCACACAATTTCAGACCAGAAAGTGTCAGAAATTTTCAGGAAAGAACCCCCACAATACGACCCAGGGCTCAGTGACTATAGTAAGTAGAAATTTTTACTCCTGTGTATTATATGGTCAGAGGCATAAGACATATAGAAAAGTCAGAGATGAGAATCATGAGGTAGATTTTTTTATATGGGTTGCTGTTTTAAAGTATTGGAGGCCATACAGATTCTGGGAATAAACTTAAAGTTCGAAGTAATTTAGGACTGAAAGAAAATTATCCCTCAGATCCTCCAGATGACACAATGATGGTGCATGCAACTATTACAGCTTTAAGAAATCCAATGTATAGTACTGAAGAAATCATGTTAGTTTTGGGTCTATAATAATATAATATATGGGTGGATGTAAGATAGTAAGTGATGACTATCAACTTCTAGTTAATGTAGGAAAACAATTAACTTTACCTCTAAGGCTTGTTGTAATATTTATATCTGATTTTAATATATAAAACTTATCCAGGTACATAGAAGGCATAAGCTAGGAATGGTGGTATAAAAACGTCATCTCAAATCTTGGGAGGTTGTATCAGGATTATGAATTTATGTCTGATACCATCTGGAGTACATAGTAAAACTGCCTCAATAGCTCATTTCATTCTCTTCATCACTGGAGACACTAGTTGGGGGAGTAGTTAGAGTCCGCTGGATTGAGGCAGAGTTTAAATTCTCCCTGCTTAAGTTTCTTTTCTGATTAACACAGTAAAATACACAGAAAAAAGCAACTGGAGGCTTGTTTCAGCTTACAGTTCCAGGTTATAGTCTGCCATAGGAGGGAAGTCAAGGTAGTAGAAGCTTAAGGGAACTGGTTACATTATGTCCGTGGTCAAAAAACACTGATCAATCCATTCATGATCCATTCTTCAGTCTTTTATAATCTATGATCTGCTTCCCAGGGAATGGAACAACCCACTGTGAGCAGGTTCTCCCACTTCAATTAGTGTAACAAAGACAATTCCCTCCTAGACATGTCAGCATGACCTAAAAATTCCATTACAGAGATTCTCTTGCTATGTAATTATATACGATATGAAACTGACAATTAATATTAATCATCACAGGACTGTAGAGATCTCTGACACATTTGTGCACCCTGTTTGGGCTTCCTCACACCCCAGTTTTCTTGAGAAACTGGACTTCTTGAAGCATGAATTACCTACTCCAGATATACCCAGAAATGTGGTAGAGACTACAAGAGCTTTTAACCTGATATTGCCAGATATGAAACATATACATCATGATCAAGACATATATTTTAACCAAGAGCTTCAGAGACCAGTTTGGACTTAAAATGAGGTAAAAGAGATTCTAAAATGTGTAGAATTTTATGGAATTATCATAAACATCCTACAATAAGACTCATAATCTTAGAATTTATTTGATCAACAGATAATTTTTAAAAATCTTTATATTACATAAAAATTAATTAATTTTAATATTTAAGTTATTTTAACTTATAAAACCATGACAAGTGTAATAAAAGATACATATTTTCTTTTATAAATTTTTATCTTTTATTTTTTACATCAGGTCATTTTTAATTTTTTTAAGATATATATTTTCTCACAAAAATTTCCTGGTGAGGAATAAAAAATCTACCTTGCTTCATCAGACTGGAATGGAAGAGTAATAATGCACTCAATAGATATGCTATCACTTCCAAAGAAAAAAGATTCTTGGTACAAAAAATATTGAACAAAATTTATGTACTGTATTTCACTAAAAATGAGTCTATTTTTCCAAATAAGCTGGTGAAGTATTTTATTTTTTACTTTTTGTAACATTGCTCATCAGAAAGTCTGTCCTGAAGTAATAAAAAATAATTAAATGCTTATAGAAATTTGACTTAATTACAGTGATTTAAATTGTGAATTATATTTTTATTAAAAAGTATAGTTAACTACTTATATAAGTAACCATTTTTTCAGGTTTTTAAAAGTATTCAAGGGGGCTGGAGAGACGGCCTAGTGGTTAAGAGCCCTGACCACTCTTGCTGAGAACCCGGGTTCAATCCCCAGCACCCACATGGCGGCTGAGAACCATGTTTAACTACAGCTCCAGGGGAATCCGACACTTTCTTCTGACTTCCGCGGCATTGCACGACACGGGTGCACAAACATACATGCAGACAGTACATTCATACACACAAAAAAATAAATTAATTAAATTAAAAAATAAAAGTATTCAAGAAAAAGTGAAATAAAAAGAGAAAGGGGTGAAAGGAAAAAGAAAGAATGTAATGTAAATGCCACAAGATATTTTGCCTGTATGATTTCACAGGAATTAAATAAAGTGGTGAATAGGTCATCTTACTGTTTTTAAGCTGGTCTAAAGTCAGTGGCAGCTACTGTTAGGTGAGTATATCAAATATTAACACCCCTCCATGCAAGCTCCTTCTGCCCTCCCCTGTCCAAGTTCATCCATATCTTCATCTTGCCCAAAATAACGCCTTCCTCCCACCCTCCTCCTCCCCCTTAATTCAGTCCTCCCTGATCTATGTCCTTAGCTCCTCCCTCCCAGACATATACTCCTGCCTTCCCCACCTCCCCCTGGTAATATGTGCTCCCTACAATTTTCCTCTTATATTCCTTCTTTTCCCTTACTTCCACATTTCCCTTCCATTTTCCTGACTCCTGGTGTTGTGTCAGGATACATTCTCACATATAAGGGAGCAGTGTTAAGATCTGCAAATGAGGAACAACATACATTGCTTAATTTTCAGAGTTTATGTTACTTCATTAAATATAAGAATCTCTAGTTCCATCCATTTACCTGCAAATTTCATAAATTCATCTTTTCTTATTGCTGAGTAGAACTCCTTTGCTTTGACATACTGCATTTTCATTATCCATTCATCAGTTGAGGGACATTTAAGTTGTTTTTATTTCTTAGCTGTTGTGAAGAAAGCAGCCACAAGCATGGATGCACAGGTATGCCAACAGTATATTGAGTCCTTTGGGTATATGCTAAGGGGTGGTGTAATTAGTCAATGGTAGATTCATTTTCAGTTTTTTGAGAGTTCTCAAGGCATTGAATATTAGGAAACAAACCCAACCAAAAGCATGAAAGATCTCTGCAAAGAAAATTTTAATTGTTTAAAGAAAGAGATAAAGCAAGACACTAGGAGATGGGAAAATATATCATGATCAAGATTTGATAGAATCAATATTGTGAAAATGACCATCTTACTGAGAAACAATCTATAGATTCAATGATTACAATTGAATATCCATGACATTATTCAGAAAATTAGAAAAATCATCCTAAAAGCCATATGGAATCACAAATGACCTCAGCTAGCCATATCAAACTTGGGAACAAAGAAAAATGCTGAGAGCAGTGACCATACCATTTCTGTCTATAATAAAGAGCTATAATAATCAAAACAGCAGTATCCTCCATGATATACGCATAGAGATAGACCTTCTAAGTTGGAATTTTTTTTCAAAAAATTAATTTTGCCACAGCAACCACAACCCTACAAAAATGCACTTGTCTGAAAATATATATGACAGCATTAGAAATTAGTAAAGTTGTAAAATTAATCCTCACATGACTTCTGGAATAACCTTAGACTTTGACAAATCTTAAGCAATGACAAGAAAAATGTTTCCTCCTCTTTGATTATTTTTCTTTTTTTTTCTTTTTCTTTTTTTGGTCTTTTCAAGACAGGTGATTACTATTAATATAGATACATGCATATATTATACACATATACATCTATAAACACACACACACACACACACACACACACACACACACACACAGCCTCTGATGGGTTGGTGATTGGTTGCTCCCTAAGCAGCTTACATAGTATCTTCTGATACTTCGAGCTAGTCTTCAGGGATGACAATTCCAGGTCAGTTTCAGATCCATTGATCCAAGTCTTGTGTCCAACATTTTGTGTGTTCAACAACGCATCTTAAAAAAATTATTTCCCATCATGGCCACTTGTTAGAACTGGGAGAATTTATCTCTATCATTTTTTGGTTGTAAAATTGTCAAAATTTCACAATAACCATTAGATTTTAAAATGAACTCCATCATTTTGATGATCTAATACCAGGACATATGTTTTTACCTGTTCATAAGCCTTTATAAAGTACTCATATTTAATACTATCTTAAGTATTGTGAAGTTTCAATTATATGACAATAAAAGTATTGTAAAGATAATAATTAAAAAGCATCAGAATCAAGATTCAAATGTTGTATAGATTATATATAGATTGCATGTTTTTATATTATACTACATGTTACTTCCTCCACAACCTAATACCCTGACACATTGGCTTAAAACATTAACATTTCACACCCTGAAAATGACAGGTAATCTTTCCAGCAGCTCTGTTAAATAGGAAAAATATACATAGCATATTCAAATTTTCATAGGCAATAAACTAGTTGTTGTTAAAGATTTCTGCAGACAAGGTTTTATTAGGTTACATTTAAAAATAAACGTAAATTCTCTGAAAATCCAGGAGTGGTGTATGACCATAAGGAAACAGAATATTCCAGGATTCTAGGAATTGTTCATATGAACTTACAGAAAGAGTGACAGCATGCACAAGATCCACGCAAACTCAGGCAAAAAAGCACAGAAGTTGGGAAACTGCAGGATGCCCCAAGCTTAGGCAAGGAACTGTCAGCAGCTGATCACTGCTGGGAGAGGGAGAGTTGATCTTTAAGGGAGTCATACTAGATAGGCTGAACAGGCTCCAGTGGATGAACTCGCAACAAGAACATTTGGGCACACAAACTTTACTCAGTATGCTTTAACATAAATAACGGAACACAGGGAATGCTGTGAACAGGCTACGGGAGTCAAGAGGGTGGAGGAGGTCACATATGAATAAGGTGTACTGTATGATTTTTACTAAAGTATGAAAAGATATACATTGCAAAATAGAGATCACTATGAGATGGACAAATGATTTTTGTCCTTGCACTCAGGAGATTTCTGTGAATTTGAGGTGAGACTGATCTGCATAATGAGATCCAGAGCAGCTGTGGCTAGAAAAAGGCCTTGTCTCAAAAAAGCAAACCCAAACCCAGAGCAAATAAACCAAATTAATGCAAAAAAGATCATTATGATACTTTATATATTAAGTAGTTTTATAAAAATTAAAAATAAATTCTCATGCACAGTAAGAATACAAAGTTTATAGTATCACAGACTGCATAAGTACTCACTGGAAATAGGCAGAATAATGTCTCCCCATATTTATCCACTTAACCTCCTTTGAACACAAGTCAAGAAGGGAGAAATTGCTCAGACACTATAATATAGTTTCAGCAGTGATAACCTGTGTTCATCTTGCCTGAGGTTCTGATGATGGTTCTCAGTGAACTAACTTCAGGGTGACTCACTAAATGACTTGTGCTATGACTTCAATGTGTCCTAGCATTCATGTGATGGGAACTGGGAACCACTGCACCAGTATTAGAAGGGAGATCTTTGTTTAGTGGTTAAATCTTGAGATCTTCATATTCATGAATGAATGATCATGCTATCTGAGAATCAGACTCATTATCATATAGGAGAGTTCATGATGAAGAAAAGAGTTCAAATGCTTTCTCTCCTGTCTCTTTTCCAGAAATGTTTTACACTGCTATGCAGAAAACAAGAATGCCCACTCCATGTGTGGTCTTTTAATTTGGTTCCATGTTCCAGAACTATGGGAGTAATAGATTTCTGTTAATTATAAACTATTCCATCTGTGTTATACTATTATGAGAACACAAACATTCTAAGTTAGTATAAGAGCAATGCCCTGGAAGTTTACAGTTCTCCCTAGCATATGAAAAAGCAGATAACACTAGTGTGGATTTATGAATTTTCTTCTCACTACGTATTAAAATGCAACATTTGCTTGAATTTTAAATACAATTAAGTGTGGGTTTGTCTTTACATATTCCTTACATTTTAACTGAGCAAAAAGTACTTAATAACTTCAAAGGTTTTATAATGATGCTTGATATATAAGTTAGTATTAAAGACCTGCCTCTATTTTATAATAGCATGCAGTATTTATAAGTTCTGTCAAAATCTGATGGCCTGATGAAGGTAAGGCTGTATATCATGATTGGTTTCTTAAAATGTATAAATTAATTGTATATGTTTCTTAGTTACTAAGGTTTCCCTTGTACATTATCAGAGATATTTTCATTAAACATGTTGTCTCTGTAAGAGATTAGGACATAATTTACCTTTTATCCTTATTTTTAAATGAATTTAAAATTTTCATGAATGTATGTATTTGCTTGGATATATAACAATACTGTGCATTGGAATAGACCTAGATCTTAATTCTCTTTCCTTATTATGAGAAAAAACAAAAAGAAAAAAAAAACAGATTTGTGAATTAGCAAAATGGAGGAAGAATTATCACTCAGATTGTCACCACAGGCTCTCCCCAGGCAGATCACAATTCCAACTAACCTCAAAGGACTTCTTTCTTGTATCCAAAGTGTTAATCACCAAAAGTTAGCATGCCAAGCTCCTACCAGTATTCCTATCTGAGGTCTTGATGTTTTTGCAATTCTAGAGGAAGCAGGAATATATGGTCAAATCTGACCAGGCCCCCATCCCCTGAAGTCAGTGTTTGTGGTCCTTTGTGCCCTTACGCTTATACTTACCTCAGAGCTCACTCTAAAACTGCATTACTTGTCTGTGAAGATCTTATGATTTTGCCTTCTAATGAAAATTGGGAAGTCAGAGCCACCACAGAAATCCATGACCACTATTCTGCAAAGAGGAAATGCCACTTCTTATTCATTTGTAAATATCACCCCTCATTTTCAAGAGCTGGAGAAAAGAGTCATGATTTTTGGCTCAATCCATTGTCTTGTCATATTCACTCTCTGAGTGTGTGATTCTTATATTTTACATAGCCAGGGATTGGCATTTTCCCTACAAAACCAGAGATAAATGTGTCAACATGAACATTTTCACCAAACTACTTTGGCCATTCAACAATGTGACATTCATTGCTCTTAAATTTGTTTATACCTTCTCAAGAAATATTTAGAGAGATAGTTTGCTGCACCCATTGTAGTTATTAGGATTTACAATTGGTTTGGACTATTGATTAATTTTTCTCACTTCAAACCTTGCATGGTATTCTCTGATACCGTGAGAGCTAGCCTTCAGGGATGAGGGGTTCGAATCAGATCCATTTGCAAAGCTCTAACTCCTGTGTCCCTGTCTATAGCAACTGGACCTTACCTTCAAGCTCTGAAAGGCACTCAAGCATGCAGCTTGAACACCCTAAAAACTGGAAGGAAAGTTTCTCCTGTTTGACACTGTTTCTTGTTACATAGCCTTCAGCTGTACACATACACTTACATACAGGATTTCTAAATAATTCATTTCTCAGTGATTCTTTTTTCTTTTTTTTTTTTTTTTTTTTTTTTTTTTTTTTTTGTCCTTTTAGGAGAAAGGGTCTCCCTGTAGTCTCTCAGCCTGTCCTGGAACTCACTCTGTAGACCAGCCTGGCCTTGAACTCACAAAGATCCGCCTGCCTCTGCCTCCAAAGTGCTAGGATTAAAGGCGTGTGCCACCACATCCGGCTCATTGTTTCTTTTTTACACCACCTAAGCATTATTTATCTCTCTTCTTTCCCTCTGTATAACCCTCTCCCTTCCTTCCCCAGTTAAAATAGCCCCATTTCCCCCACTGGTGATACCTGTCTCCTACAACCCCCCTCCCTTCAACAAGTTCTTCTCTTTGCCCCATGGTGTATTTTATAATCCTACCTCCTACCTTCCAGGGTAAATACCCGATTTTCTCCATTTCTTCCTTTAGAACATCTGAGTCCTAGTTTTCTCCCTCTCTTAACCTCCTTAAAAAATAGGGTGCTACTCAACCATTAAGAAAAACCAAATCATGAAATTTGCAGTAAAATGAATGGACTAAAAACTGTCATACTAAATGTAATAATACAGACTCAGAAAAATAATGTATGTTATCTCTCATTTATGTATCTCAGCTCCAAACCCTTATATGTGACTGTATATCCTGATGGAACTACAGCAGTACTATGATAATTCTTAATAAATATAATCATTTCATATATTAATTTCATGGCAGGTAATTTTTTCATTATAGGTTTAAGATACTCGATATTGAGAAAAATCATCATATTTATAAAAATTAAAAATATATCTACTTTAACCCTTAAAAATCTCTAAAAAATTCAAGGTATGGTTAATCTAAAGTAGTTCTGACTGAAAGAGCGATAAGAGATACATCATTCTGAGCCAAATATGGGAGACTGTGGACCAGAACCAGTCTCAGGTTGCCTGAATATCATGTCATCCTACCCAGGAACATATTAAATGAACTTCTATTGTCACAGAGGTAAAAAAAAAATCACCCATCAATGCAATTACCAAACATATTGATGGGAACATCAGGTGAGGTTGGACATATCTTAAAAGAGAAATTCCTCCAGGAATTACAGATTCTACTTTTTAATATTCTTATATTTTAAGTTGGTAGAATCTAGTGATCTGCTAAGTTAATATATACCAAATGTTTAATTTTACAGTGAATATTAAGCTAGTTCTGAAGGATAGATGATTGGTAAATAACAAATAAGAGGACTAAGATATATCAGCATAAATGAAGCTGATTCAGGTAACTTCATTTCATAGTTTCACTGCTACTTTGTATTCAGCATCATCCATATGGGATATGTATCACACATTTGTATATTCCTTGATTTGAATTTTGTGCTGTCTCTGTAAATGAAGTCTGCTTTTGCTAGAATCCAGCAAGGTCCAATCCATTTGTGCTCATCTTTTTAACTATTATTGAGCTATACAGTACGAATTCTTGTTCTCCAAAATAAGTAAATGGAAGAGAATGGTTTTGGCTAGAGCAAAACCACTCATTTTCTGAACTCTTTGGAGGATTATAAGAGAATGAGCAGAATTCTTTAAGACGAATTTATAGTTGGGTATCCCTGAACATTAGAGATATTGATTTAAAATTATGAAAAGAATATACCTCAATTCTTAAAATATGCAATACATTTCTGAGAGATTGTTTCAGTCATCTGTGTTACTTAAGGTTTGAAATGGAAATGAATTGTCCTACTTGCCCTGTTTTTGTAACTAGACATTTGAATACTCAAGACCAAATACCAAAAACAAGAACAAAATGTGGCGAATATTATACTAATATATTTATATATATATATATATATTATATAATTTTTTTTTGAAAAAAGGAAAAATCATGGATCAAGTTGCTTTTTTAATAACTCAAATTTGGTACTTTGAAATTGATTAGGATGAAATAATCTATCTGGGTATAATAACACTTACTTAGGTGTTTATATAAGCTTGGAGGGTAGAAAGCTTTGTATAAAAATTAGGAGCTTACAGAGGCCTGTTCAGGGACTGACACTATGAAATATGTGTTCATGAAGGATTAAGCAGTTTTATGTAAAACATATTGCAGGTAATAAAGAGAGAGAGCAAGTAACTATTCAGACCCTTGTTCAGTCTAGTTCCTAGAAATCAGCTGTACCTAACTCAAAGAGTTTTCCACATGCAGCAGTGAATAATCTTAGGCTTTGATAAATCAATGAACACAATAGCAACAAATCCTATAAAATAATGGGTTTTAGAGCATAAAATCTAAAAAATAAAATATAGCTATGAGCCTCCCATTTATTTGTGCCTAAACATGACTTCCATAAACACATTCTAACAAAATATTAACAAGTAAATTGAAATAAAACATATTAGACATCAATATAGTACTATCATACTTATTTAAGAAATTATAAAAAACTGAAAAAATATGTTTTACCTCTACAAATATATCAACTTGAGAGAAAGTAAACTTTACCTTGTGTATTAGTGGCTTTTCTGTTGCCATGATAAAACACCATGACTAAGGCAAAGTATGGAAGCAACAGTTTATTGGCCTTAAAATTTCAGAGAGAAAAAAAAACAACACATCATCTTGGGGATTCATGGCAGGAGGGAGCAGAAGAAAGCTGATGACTCACAGGTCTGTGAGGTCTATGAAGTGTGTGTGTGTGTGTGTGTGTGTGTGTGTGTGTGTTACAGGATTTGCTTTTAGACTAGGGCTCAGCTAATCCAAAAAGTATGGTCTGAGAACCCTATAGCTGCTCAGTCCATGAGACTGGACATTTTAGCAGTCCCAATCTGGTGCTGAAGATCTGAAGGATTCATGGAGATCTGGTACACTTTAGTTTATATTGTTACCCAAAGAAGTATTGTCACAGCAACAAGGTAGATAAACTTGTGAGAGTGAAGGCAGGCCAGAAAAAGTCAAAAGCTCCTTTCTACTTGTTTTTTAGTATGGAAGCCAAAAGGTCCTACCCATATGTATGATTCACTTAATCTGATCAAAAAAGTCCTTTTTTGTTAGTTCCATATCCAGTCAAGTTAGCAACCAAGATAAGTTATCACACCTAGGTTTTGTTTAACAAATAAATTAAAATTTCCTTTGTAGACCGCTCCTCTTGATAAATTGAATCTTCTTAATCTGAAAAGCAGGTAAGTTTAATATACTAGGTAAGACAGGTTTTATAGAAATTCCTTCACTAAATGCTGAAGACAAAGTGAAAAAGCAGCCCAACTTGTTTATTAGTGCCATTCAGTATTCAAAAATAAAAGGTTCAAAACAAATATATGAGATTTCATGATCATCCTTTTAATGGGAAGTGGAAAATATATACATTAGGAGAGACTTGTACTCTACTAGAAGAGAATTCACAGGAATAAAAACAATTAACAATGATTGAAAAAAAAATGAAACTGTGAGGAACAAGAATTTATTAAAAATGCATTCATACCCTAGGCTTGTGAAAATTGCTGATTATCAAGGAGAGAGTTAATGATCTGTAAATGTATTATAATTTGAATGCAGTATGATAGTAATGAAGATAAGAGATTTGCATGTTAACATGAGAACTATTAGGGGAGGGAGTATGAGGAGTTAGAATAATTAACTTTGGATTCTGGACATCGCTTCTCTCTTGAGAGAAACAGGCAGAAAGAGAGAGAAAAAAAGGAGAAAGTGAGAGAGTCCCAAATTACCAAGTTAAGCTATCAACAATCATAACAATGTATAGGAGATTAAACTACATTTCTGATGCTATTCAGTGGCTATTAAGACTAGTTTCTACAGTATTTGCTTTTCTACTCTAAGGTGATTTTCAGTTTCTAATAATGGGTAAACAACACTTGCTTAGGTGTGTAGGAAGTTTATATCACCCCATAACTTATCCTAATAGCTTATTGGAACTATGATTTTTTTCCTATGTTGCTTGCTCTTTGCTGTTTTTGGTTTAAGGTGTGTGTATGTGTGTGTGTGTGTGTGTGTGTGTGTGTGTGTGTATTTCACTGTATGTGAATGTAAACTTTAATCCAAGGGAAAAACAGACTAATTCAAATTGTAGAAGTATTTTGCATCCTATTCAATCTTTTCTATTTAAGTTTAAAAAGTCTAAAGAACTTTTGAGAAGGTTTAAATTACATTATTTAAAACAGACTTCTAAAAACAGTGCTTAGCTTTAGATAATAGAAATTTAAATTAACAAACAGAAAATAAAATTAGTCAACTCCATAGCCCAAATGACTCTATTTCCACTATTCTAACACCTGGCCTAGTAGCAAAAGCCAATTCTTTTCATTATTCTCATTTTCCTTATGATATTTCTGCAAAATTATTATTGGATTGGCACCAAGTAGTATTAAGGATTTTACACTAAAAGTATCATGATTTTCAATCTTCCAATGATCTTTTACTACTTAGAGAAGCATTATAAGGAACTTTTATTTTATTTTTATTTGTTTGTGTGTGTGTGTATGTGTGTGTGTGTACTTGCATGTTCAAGCCATAAGAAATCATTATATTCCTTAAGTTCAAATAACAAGGTATTGGGAACCACACAGAGAACTGTCCTCTAAAGACAAGTAAGATCTCTTCAAACTTGAACCATCCAGCCCTAGGGAAGCATTATAAACATTATAAGTTGTTTACTTAAGAAACTAAATCCATACTTTTCTGATGTAAGTAATGACAGCCAGTTTTGGGGGTAGTTGACCACTATGCCTAATCATGTCAGTTCAAAATTTAAATGTATTGACAGAAAAGATAGTGCTACATTATTAGGGAGTCAAATAAAATTTACTTACCTAAAATTTACAGAGACAGAAAAGAAAAACCCATCTGAGTCCATAGAAAAGTTATAAATATTATCCTCTAGACAATGTTTCAAGTCATGTTAATTAATAATCTTATCAGGGAAACATTTGGTGGACAGGCTTAATCTATGATTTATGTGATTGAGTGCTTTTTGTAAGTTTAGGAAGTGCACTACCTGCAAGCAAAACACATAGATGCCCTATGAGGATGTCAGATCTCTGAGAAATTGGGTTCCATGGTTTCTGGGAACTGAACCTGGGTCTTCTGTAAGAGTGGCCTCTTGTGTACAGATCTTAATATTTGAGGAAGTTTCACCATGCCCCCAAAATTGTATTTCATACATAGACGTAAAAAAATGTTTTAGTCTTGCCTGGACCTGTGCCAGGGACTAGCTTATCCTGGCCTATTGCACATCATCTATCATGCTTATACAATATGCAATTTTATCTCAAGGGCACAGAAAGGTCGGTGCATTTAGGCATAACTGCAGGCCTTATTAATCATCCTTAGCTTCTGAAGGATAAAGGGTCCTTCTTACAGTTTATATGTGTGCTTAGACCTGGAACAGAGCTTTGGAACTCCAGTAAGGGTCACTCGTTCCTAAGTCTGTGGAAGCCCATGAGATCAACTCTGAATGCTGCATTGAAGCCTTGTCACAGCTCCACCCACAGCTATTTACCATACATTGTATACTGAATTTGACAGAGGGAAACTGAATAGAATTTATTAGACTACTATAACAGATTAATTAATGTTGCTTGCATTTTACAAATAACCCTTACTAATAGTGGCTAAAAACAAGCCATATTTCTAATTAACTGCATTTATTTAGGCCATTTCTCATATTGGGGAGTTTTCCATGAGGTCATTCAGGAAACTGACCTCATTTCTAGGAGCTCCAGCATTCTTTTTAGCCATCAGAGGTCTCCATTTTCAACTCACAGGTGAGAAGTCCTGAAGGGTCATGGCAAGGGCATCAGAGGTCAATGGGCTAGTAGTCAGTCCTGTGTAAGTATGTGTAAGCAATAAATCAAGGAAAAGAAAACAAGGATATAGAGAATGACTATCAAACTTTGAGTAATAGAGATTTAGAAGGATATGCTTAAAAGCGTGTTTTATAGCCTATAGCTGGGTGTGGTGGCACCCGCCTTTAATCCTAGCACTTGGGAGGCAGAAGCAGGCATATCTTTGAGAGTTCAAGGCCAGCCTAATCTACAGAGCGAGTTCCAGGACAGTTGGGGCTACAGGGAAACCCTGTCTTGAAAAGACCAAAGAAAAAAGAAAGAAAAGGGTGTTTTATTATACAAAGACATACAAAACACATATTATATTTTAGCCCAACCTTGACTTTATTTACTTATTGAAGGATGCCATGAACCTGCAGGTATCTTGGGCCAATGGTCTTCATATTGATGGTGATAGTGGTAACTACATATAAATCCACAAAGATAAAATCTTTTAACATGACACATTTTCTGAGATTATGAAAACAACACTGTGGCAAAACTTTCACACCTGTACAACACTCTTCCTATACTGCATCTCCTAGCCTATGTTTCCTATCCTTACATTCTCATGTGTTTTCTCCATAATTCATTTTCCATATTTAATCTTTACTCAAGGAAATTTAAAATTTCAACTATCTAAGGTAAATGAAACTTTAAAATCAGAAAATATATCAATTATATTGTGGTTGTAATTTTTAAAAATTCAGCCTGTTCTTTCTTTTCATTTAGTGCTAAATATTTCTTTTAAAATCTTCTCTGTTTCTCATTAACATCAGTTATTTACCATGATCATTGTATTGTCTGGTGGCTAATACCATCTATTCCAATGCACACTGTATGCCCTATTACTTCCTCAAGGATCATATTAAGTATAATTCCGTGGCTATAGTTTCTTCATTATTGTTTAATTTTCCAAGTTATAAGAGAACATACTAATAGTTGACACTGAAATAGTCATTTTCTAGACCTTTCTAAATATTTCACCCTATGCATATGGGGCTAGAGCTATAATGTCAGTCAAACTGTTGGATATGGATTAAAAGAAAGTAATTATGTTAAGTGAAGTAACACAGTCCCAGAAAAACAAACGACAAATGGTGTCCCTCATATGTGGATGCTAGTACCAACAACCCAGATATAAATATTTCTCATGGAGAGGGATGCATAGTAAAAGAACAACAACAGAAAGACTGCATCAGAAAATGGACTGAAATGGTGAATTGGGAAGGGGGGATGGGTGGGAGAGGGACAGCAAGATGTATATTCGATCAAGTAATATTATAAGATAGTGACGTTCAGCAGTTACTCAGAGTTTCGCCTCAGAACACTGTCTACAGGTACTATGTCGTTTTAGGACTTTAAGTAAAAGTAAATATGTGTATATACACCTTGGTTTACAGAATCATGAAATAAAACGGTAGCATGTGACAGTGACAAGGTAGTATATAATTCGCTCTTGTCCACATTATTGTTTTACACAAAAATGTATTGAGCAATCAACTTTGGGATTGGCAACTACAAATGTTCTTCCTATAATTTTTTGTTGACAGTCTCATCTGTCGTAGAATTCTCTATTAAGATGATTTAATGCCAAAATTAAGTTTTGCTTCCCAAGTTAATAATATATGTCTACCATCAAAACAACGATGGGGAATTTGATGAAATCTAGGCCTATGATTCCACCTATAATTATGTATAATACAACTGTCTCCTGGAGACTCATGGGTTAAAAAAAAAAAAAAAAAAGGTGGGGGGATACAGACAGACAGAAACCCTTATCAAAAAAACCTTGCCAATTAATAATCTTAAAACAAACTAGGAAAAGATTTTGGTTCCAACAACAAAATGTCACAATCTTAACGGCTGAGAAAGGAAAGATAAGCTTTGCATTGAGTAGGATTGTACCAAAAAGTGGCAACTGAACGGTGACCCGTCTGAACATTGAAAGGAAAGAAAAAAGAAAGCCTAGATTGCGCACACTACCCCCCCCCCACACCGACACCCTTCTTGTGGATATTTAATGTAATAACTTTATATTATTTATTTATTTATTTATTTTTAATTTATTTTTTATTTTTTTTATTTTTTATTTTTTTTTTATTTTTATTTTTTTGTTTTATTTTAAGGGATTCTACAAGTACAATCGACACAGTTGTATAGCAGATAACATTGATGTTCTCAGTTTCATACAATGTAGATTGGGGAGTATTTTGCAAGTATCTATGTCCATAATTTTGAACAACCCAGGTCCCATAGTCCAGTGTGGAGAAGCGTTGCTCTATGCACAGGCATGTTGATCAATCAGGTGTCCAGACTATATCCCTGTAGTTTCATGATTCACCCCTATTCTCTCCACAGCCCTTACATTCTACCACGCCGCCTCTTCCACAGTTGTTTCCGCTGGGCTATAGGGAAAGGGCACACTATTAATATACTGAGTCCTAATGAAACTTATACCTTCTAGGTGCAACAAAGGATATGAGTATGACTTTCTTGCCTCCCCCCCCACATAGAACAAGGAGAAATATGATGTATGATGACGTCGTTCTCCAACTGTAAATTGGGAGACAACTATTATATATATCTGGTAAAAATGCTCTTCTTTAATTGACTAATAGACATATGAACTGTGAAAAAATACTCTGTCAGAACAAATACAAACTAAAGTCTTGGCTTAAGCAAAACATAGTGAATATCAGGAGAGCTCTGACATTCAGCAATGGATTGGTCTACCAGGGGGATGTTGGCCAGGGGATCCAAGGCCAAGAAAGGTAAGGGCTCTATGCCTTAAATTCTGGGATACTGCAGGAGGAGAGGCGATAACGACCACCTGCTGTCGAAGACGATGTTAACATGGGATAGGATGTCTAATGAGACCGCACATGCAAGTGTACAGATGGCCTCTGGATTGCCAGAGAGTGTTACCAAAGGCCACTAAACCCAAATAAAGCAAGTACGTGATCTCCTGAGTCAAGCAAGACTCGCACATCAGCACCAGCTACACGTCAACCTGCCTGGAAATACTGTAAGCAGCAGGCACAGTCCTATATGCCAGAATATAATTGGCTATGGCTCCTTCTATGGAATCAACCCACGGCTGATGCCACAAGCCTACTCTCACAGGTTAGGAGAATGTTATAAGCCACAGTAAGACCTGTCACTTTTATCCCACGGGTGTAAAAATGTATAACAGATTAACATATCATCCAAACATATGTGTCTATGCCAAAGTAACCTACCATAACTATTAGTGCTGCTTAAATACCTATATATCTAATTGCTTGTGCTTCATTAGTAGGATCGAAAGGTTACTCCTGAACAAACTGTCAGCCCATGAAAGGAAACAGCCAGAATTGACCAGAATCCAAGTCAACAGCTCCAGAGAGAGAGGACTGTTTTACTTCTCATCCACCTGTGCCCCTTTTCTAAGCCTAGGGAACAATCTGCGGAAGAGGGGGCGTGGTAGAATGTAAAGGCTGCGATTGGGGTGAACGGTGAAACTACAGCAATGTAGTCTGGACACTCATTTGATCAACTTGATTGAACAAACAACCTGTCACCCCCACTGAATGGTGGGACTGTGGGGGTTTGGGCACAACAGTCTGTAGATTGGTTTTGCACGAAGGATGCTTATACTCATGGATTATCACTAATAGCTAAAAAATGGAAAAAAAAATCAGAGAAAGATGCAGGACAGTTATGGCAGAATACATGATCTGGGATGGGGTGGGGGTGGGGGGGAAAGGAAAGGGAAATATGCCTGATCTGAATTGGAAAATGATGTACGAAATGCACAAACCATCAATAAAAAATAAATAAATAAATAAAAAAGAAACCAACTTGATCATGGTGGATAATCTTTTTGATATAGTCTTGCATTCAGTTTGTGTGCTTTTGAGATTTTTGGATCTATATTGGTCAGAGAAATTGTCCTATATTTTTCTTTTTTGTGTTCAGTCTTTGCTTAGTTTGGGTGTTAGAGTGATTCTCTCTGCAAAGGAGGAATTTAGGAGTGCTTCTTCACGTTCTATCTTGTAGAATAATTTGACGAGCATTGGTATTAGTTCTTCTTTGAAGGTTTTACAGAATTTTGTATTGTGTCCTTCTGGTCCTGAACTCTTTTTAGTTCAGAGAATTTTTAATAATTCTATTTATCTCCTTGGTTGTTATGTGTGTTTATTTAGATTATTTATGTAATTTTTATTTAATTTTGGTAGGCTGTATATATGTAGAAAGTTATCCATTTCTTTTAGATTTTCTAGTTTAGCAGAATGTGGAATTTTAAAGTATAATCTTATGATTTTCTGAATTTCTGTTGTAATATTTCCCTTTTCATCCCCTAGTTTGTTTATTTGTATCCCCTCTTCTTTCTTTGGGTTAACTTGGCTAAATTTTCATTAATCTTGTTAATCTTGTAAAAAAAATAAAATTTTTATGGCATTGAAAAAAAAAAATAAAATAAAATAAAATAATTACCCAGAAGTAGAGAAACATTAAGCACTTTTGCTATAACAAAGACACCTTATAATACAGTAATATGATTAATTGCTTAATTTTCCTTTCCTTAGCAGTCAAAATATATGGCACTTAATCTTTCATTGATATTTTACAAAAAAATTCTTCAGTCTTCTAATCCACTGGGGTTTAGATATTGTTTGTTTGCACACTGACAGTTTTTGTATAAGGCTTCTATTCAATTTTATGGACAACATGAAATGCACTTTATCTAAAGAAGAAAATGCTAATGTTGAGACAGAGGATTCATTTGTCACTGAATAATACCACTTTTGCTCTTTCCTCAAGATCATTTATGTATTTCTAATTGCCAATACCAAATCAATTATATGAAATACAGATAAAACTGTGGCATTTGTGGCTCTTATCCAATAATATATGACCCATATTACCAACTAATATTTCATCATATTCTATGTTCTCAAAAGCATTTCTAAATCCACATCCATCTTATATGTGAGCCTAATCTCCACCAAGTACCTTCAAGGAACTGAGAGAATGCCAGCATGAAAATATAGTTGATGAGAAAACACAAGGAAACTAAAGGAGAATCATGTTTCTGTTCATGATATGCACTGCATCTGAGCATGTTTCTTGCTCTGTAATTTGCATCACTTTTTGATATAAAATTTAAATTATTTGAAGCTTATCTATGCAGTAGTAAAAGCTGTTGGAATTATAACTCAAAACTAAAGTTTAATGGAAAGGTTAGAACAGTGTTAATGAGTACAACATAAATTTTGAAATTCAGAGTCACAATTTTATCCATATTACGAGAGATACACTGATTTTTTTTAAATAAAGAGGAAAAAGTATGTGTTCTATATCCCTACTGGAATCTAAGATTCAAAAGGTATCCACTAGCCATATAGATGTATGAAGACGACAGGAATTTCAGATTAAATGAAATATTAACCACATTCAGGAAATTAAAAAAGAAAAGGTACATTTTTCTCTAGACACCACAATAAAATATATTTTCACAAATAAGAGTGAATGTTTCCTCAAAATCACTATCATCAAGGCTAGGGAAATAACTCAGTTGATAAAGTTCTTGCCTTGTCAATATAGTCCATGACTAAAAGTCACACAAGAAAAAAAAAAAAAAGGAGGTCTGGAGGTATGCATTCATAATCTTAGCTCTTGAGAGGTAGAGAGAGATGGAACCTGGGGACTTGGTGATCATTCATTCTACATTACTTTACAAGTTCTAGACCAATGAAGGACCTTGTGTCACAAACAAACTGGACAACTGAGGAACAATATCTTTGATTGACCTCTGATCTCCACATGCACCCATAAACACATGCTATTTTACCTAAACACACAGAGGAACACATGTGCACACACACAAACCATCATTGATCATCATCACCACCATCACCTGCATCACTATTCTCTAATGCAAAACTGAGTATAGGGCCACAGGATCCGATTCTCCATGAGGCACATCTATCATAAAATTGAAACAAAGTTAAGACACTAATGCAGCCCAAACTCCTAATTTTATTACTTCTCACTCTTCATCAAAGATGCTTAATTTTGCACAAGATAGATGCTATTATAGCAATTCACAATGGGTCCAAAGCAGAACATCAGAAACCATGGTCGGTCAAGATCCATTTGGCATCTGGAGCTATCTATGCACATTAGACTCAGGGAACAGTTCAGGAGAGGTGTGGAAAGATTTCAAGAATCAGAGGACCTGATGCCTGATGCTGTTATCTTCTATATATGACAGGGAAGCTGCATCCATGAATTCTCAACAATATTATTTCTTAAACAAGAACCATATAATGAACACTCAGTTGCCACAGTAACATGCATGGGGAGCATTTTACAAGGCATCACACTTAAATTTACAGCTTTAGGAAAGGTTATTTAATCCCAAATCATCAGCCCTAAATACATGAACATAAACCAAGTGGGCCATATATATGTATATATTTATAGAAGAGGTTACTAATTTAAGGTGGATGCAGGGAGACCCAGGAAGATTTGAACGAGGGAGAGCAGAGGATATAAAAGTACTCTCATATATTTCAATATTATTAATTCAAAATAAAACCTAGCTTTCTTTACTCTTCCATTATTGTTCATAATCAAGATATAAGCGTATTAATGTTCTTTCATGAATGATTACTTCATGAGATTATATTTGAATGTAGTAATTGCAAAGTAATTTAATAAGAATTATCTGAGTTGCTAGAAATTTTTCCTATAAGTTATAAGTAATTTCACTAAAAGCCCAGTTTAATTGCTTTGAAAGTGAATGGCATGATACTCTTACAGTTTCACACTTTATTTTCCGAGAATTAGTTTGCATAAAAACAAGCATTTCTGTCTGAATTCCTTCCCTTAGAATTCAAACACATTATGTCTAACATTTTTGCAGTCTACTGTGAAGCAAATAATTATTAAACATGCATTAATATCAAATAATCAAATCTAAATATTTAATTTATAGAACACAAAATAATAGTCCTATCAACAATTTCCAAATTTAATATTTAGTACACCAGAATAACAACAGCTCTCCTTTAAATTTACTTAGACATATACACAAATAGAGTCAGAAGGGCCTAAGATGAAGTCAAGAGAAAGGATGGTGAGGGCAAAGAAAGTTTCATAGAGGAAATTTCTAACATGACCTGAACATTGTTGGAATCATGATTTTATGATTTAACAGTGATGAAAGTCAGATCCTTGGGTGGAATTATTTGTTCCCCTAACACCCAGATAATATTGTGTTTTATTCCTTTCAACTTTTCCAACTTAGGTCTTGGACAGACAAATGACAAGTGGAAGGTCACAGATAGAGTCTTGTTTTATACTAGTTGCCATGAGTTTATACTAAAAGGGCTAAGATTCAAGTGTGATGCAAAGGAAAATTTTAATAGGATTAACATGCTTTGGGGATAAACCTCCAAGGTTTTTCTGTATGAGCAGTGGCTTACAAAGCCAGGAAGCAAAATTACTGGACTATGGTTACTGTTCAAAAGAATGAGATCTGAGAGTGTCACTGACCCTGCCCAGAGATGTGACATTCTTAGCTGTCAGAATGTCATTGATTGATAGTTATCTAAAATGTAAAAGATTACTCTTCAGCCAAATGCTTTCTGATTAAAAGCAAAAACACATATGGATTTCCTCCCGTAAGAGTTATTTTCTTTGTATATTATAAACATTTATTTAACTTGTTGCAGTTTGAAGTAAATTTCTGAAATGTGTGCTCAACAATAATCATTAAAATACATGCAGCGTTAAAAAAAAAGAGTTACCCAAAATGGACTTCTCAGTCACATGTATATCCTTCAGAGAAAGCTTTCACCCCTAGAAAATTTATAAAGAACATAAGGCCTATATAGAATGTATTCTGACACAATGGTCTATTGGGTAATTGTCCACCCTGACCTCTTGTGATTTAAATGAAAATGTCCCCCACAGGCTTCAAGTAGTCAGACATATTCTCCCCAGTTGGTGGTGCAGTTTTGGGAGATCTTAGAAGGTATGGCCATGTGGGAGAAAGTATGTCACTACGGGTGGGCTTAGAGAGTTCAACAAACCTTGCTAGTCTCCAATGGCTCTCTCTTGGCTTCCTGTGCTCATTGGAAGTTGTGAACCTCAGCTTTCTGCTCCAGCCCCTGCCACCGTGCCTCCCCACCACAATGGACTCTTAATTCCCTGGAACCGTCAATCAAAAGCTCAAATAAACTCTTACTTTTACAAGTTCCCTTGGTCATGGTGGTTTTATCACAGCAACAGAAAAGTGACTAATATAGTTTTTGGTACCAAAGAGTGGGGCTATTGGCTGTGAAGAACCTGACCATGTGGGTGGAGAAATGTGGAAGACTTTGGAACTTTGGGTTAGAAAAGCTATTGACTGCCTAATATAGAAATGGTGGTGTGGCTATTAATGGCAAATAAGTTACAGATCTACAATAAAAAAGAGCAAAAGGGGAAGAAAGAAATGCAGAATGTACAGTTTGCATTGGAAAAGTGCACCAGGGCAATTTACGCTGGAGCCAAGTCTTGTGAGGGAGACGATCCCTGTAATAAGGAGATTAAAGTGATTAAGGAGATGCCTAGATATTTATAAGTAAACAATGAAAAGAGTGAAATTAATCTGATTAAAGGGAGGCCTAGACCTTTACAAGTAAGCAGTAGAAACAGTACCTTCAGGGCAAGAGCACACTCAGCTAAGCCTCCAACTTTTGAAAGAAAATACAGAAAGGGCAGAGAAATGTTGTAAATGTAGTTGAAGTAGGCCAGGGTTCATCCCAAATTTGTTAAATTGTTAATGTTTTTAATATAATAGTTATGTTGATGTTTTGTGTATTTCATACATCATTTTTCAGTTCAATTTAGAGATATTCCCCTTTCCCTTCCCCCAACCCCACCCCAGTTCATACATTCTGTCATACATGTCCCAAATCTTTCTCTAAGTCTTTTTCTCTGCAGAGGTTTATTGTTTGGGGCAGAATTTAACTGTATCAATCCATTCTTTGACCTAGTCCTTATGTTGTTGGTATTGCTGCAAAATACATCTGGAATTAAAGGTGTGAAGCATGTCAACTGTCAAACTTATTTTTTATACATGAATAGATGAGGTAATTATATATTGAATAAATATATGTTTTAGCAGTGTCATTAAAATAAGTTCTTAAAATTAAAAACTATTTAGAAAATTTGCATATTCTACTCATTATAAAAAATCATGATGACAAAGCAATTGAGTACAGAAGATGAATTATTTTTAGAATATATATGTATACATAAAATTTCAAGCATACATTAACTTTGTTTTCTTCAAATCTACTTCATGCCCTCTTATCTTATCCCTCCCCTAAATTCCCTGCCACTTTCCCTCCTAATTTAATATGCTGTGTTTTTTTCTGAACTTTTCAAAAAATGCATTTATTGTTTTTCATACAGAGCATCTCAATAAAACTGTCATCTTTATACCCACATCCCCATTGGCACCTTCCCATCGCACCTGGATTTCATACACACTATTATTTGTGCCAAGGCCCAAGTGCTGTTAAAAAGCTATGAGATTTAACCTTCAGGGGAAGTGGGGGTTATGATACATGAAGTAACACAGACTCCAAAAACAAATGACTTACTTTCTTCAACATTTTTGGATCCTAGCACCCAATCCTTGTATGTATGTGTCCAGTAACTGTAGTAGGAATCAGGAAAATGGAAAGGAACCAGGGAGGTAAAGGGAAAGAAGGACATGAGAGAGAATGGTTGGAGACATGCTTTCCTGAAGAAAAAATAATGCATAAAATGGGGGCATCTATATGTGAGAAACTGGGGTGAGTTAAAGAAGAAAATTTGCGGCTAAAGAGAAAGAAGGAGCTCAAGAGATGTTGGACCATAAAAGGCTGGTATTACTAAGTGAGAAATGGGGAAAATGGGAACACTTTACATGAGCAACCTATTAGCCGAACAACCTAATGATAAATTAAACATACAGTATCTCTACATAAGTCCATGTGTACAGCTGAAGGCTACATAAGAAGAAAAAGTACCAGAGAAGGGAAACTTTAATTTGAGTTGTTGGCCAGGTTATTCAAAGAGACTCTTAAAATTGCACAGGCTAGGCTGGGCAATTGTGGTGCAGACCTTGAATCCCAGCACTCAGGAGGCAGATGCAGGCAGATCTATGTGAATTCAAGGCCAGCCTGGTCTACACAGAAAGTTCCAGGTCAGATGGGGCTATAGGGAGACCCAGTCTTGAAAATAGAAAAGAACAAATTACACAGGCTATTCCCACAGGCCTTGATTGCCTTCCAGAACTTGAAGATAAGACCCTAATTCGGAAGTAAGGGCATACTTCAGAGTCCAGATTTGGAGCAACGGAACTGTAATTGACCTGAAGGCCACTTGACATGTGTTTTGTTTTTAAACATACAGAAGATATTTTTGTTTGTTTGTTTGTTTGTTTGTTTGTTTCAGACAGGGTCCCGCTAGAGCCCCAGCTGGCCGGGAACTCACTCTGTAGACCAGGCTGGCCTTGAACACACAGAGATCTGCCTTCCTCTGCCTCTTGAGTTCTGGATTAAAGGCGTGCACCATAATACCTGGCTTAAAGATGGTTCTTAGCCAGAATGTGGGTGTTGGGAATCGAATCCGGGTCCTCTGCTAGAATAGTTGGTGCTCATAATCGCTGAGCCACCTCTCCAGCTGAAAACTTCAAAAAATCATCATTTTTAAAAGGTCTTTTTTAAAAATAAAGCTTAGAATGTTGAAAAATTCAGTGGTCTCAGTTAAATATATCTAAAGAATTTTGAATTCACTGCAAACTCTTATTTTAAATGTATTAAAATTTTTTGAAGATTAAGTGTACTAAATGTTTTCATACATGAAATAAACCCCTACCCTATTATATTTCTAAGTCACTTATTTCAATAATAATTTCATTTCATATTTAACATAAATTTTCATTTTCTAGACAAAATCTAATGAAACTCAGTGATATTAACTTGATTCTTAAATAACTGCCAAGAATACCGGATACATTAGAAAAAAAAGTTCTAATTGTCTTATTCTTGAACTTCAAACTATTACACAGATATCATGCACGTACAATCACAGAGATACAAACTGAAGAACCTAAGCAGAGACTCAATCCTTTAATATAACAAAACACAAAAATATTCATATTGGATCATCAAACACATTAATCAATGGACCTGAGGGGTGGTGTTCCCTATCACCCACTCCAAGACTCAGGTTACATTATGAAAGGGAAGGAAGAAAGAATTTAAGAGCTAAACAATAATAAGGAGGGCCAAGAAATGCTATCTTACATTAAGAGCATGTTTTGAATGAAAATTTCTCCAGTAGGGTACAAGTATTTGAATACTTGGTCTCCATTTGATAGTGCTGTTTGGAAGTCAGGGAACCTTTAGAACTTGTGACCATGTGGAAGAAGAATGTCACAGGAAGAAGCCTTTGAGAGCTTTCTTCCTGTGCCTGCTTGAAGATGTGAGTAGTCAGTTTTCTCTTGTGGCCACCACTTCCACCATGTCTCATGCCTCATTATGGAACCTCTAATTCATTTTTTTTAATTTAATTTTTATTGATGCTTTGTGCATTTCGTACATCATTTTCCAATTCAGATCAGGCATATTTCCCTTTCCCTTCCCCCCCACCCCCACCCCATCCCAGATCATGTATTCTGCCATAACTGTCCTGCATCTTTCTCTCAGTTTTTTTTTTTTTCATTTTTTAGCTATAAGTGAT
>VZQC01002643.1:848711-1020196 GCA_009823505.1 Rhizomys pruinosus
AAAAGAACAAACAAACAGAAAGACGTGCATCCAGAAAATGATGAATGAAAATGGTTTGAATTGGGCACAGGGGATGGGTGGGATGACACAGGGGTGTGATTGATTTCAATCAAGGGCGGCAATTTATGTACAAATTGACTATGACCGTTCACGCACAGTAACTGCCAGTTTGCAACCCTAGATCCAGCAGTCTACAGATTCGATTACATGCAGGCGTGATTTTAGCACTGTAGCCAGTAAAGTAAATAGTGTGCTATCTTAAACATACATTTGGTTTAACAGACTTTATTATAAAACGGATTTAATGCATTCTGAGTATGAGTGTAAATGTAGAAATACTAACTTTGCCCTTTGTCGACATTTTTGCTTTAACACCAAAATCTTGCTTCTCAAAAAGCAATAGCCCTTTGGCAGAAATTGAGCACCTCCACATACCGAAAAATGTTCTCCCTTAATCAATTATCTCTGTCTGGGTTAACAGTACACCCTTGTGAACTAAAAACAGATTAGCTGTTTAAATCGCAAGCGTAAACTGTGTAATACAGCAAGGCATTTTATCCTCTTTAAGGTGAGTTGTAAGCAAAACATTAGGTTTGACTTCCCAAGTTTAAGCATTATATAGTCACCCAAAAGCAGCATGGTTGAATTGAAATGTGAAATATGTTGCCTTGGATTGCCCACCCTATAGTTAGGTTAGATACAACTTGGTCTCCTGCGGGAGGACTCATGGGTTTAAACAAAAAAAAGGAGGGGTGGGCCAGGGGATACAGACAGACATGAAAACTTCCTAGTCAAGAACCTTGCAATTCCCAAATCTTAAAACTAACTAATGGGGAAGAGATTTTTTTTGTTATTGCTTCCAGAGCCGACAAAAATGGTCACCACCTTAGCGGTGAGACAAAAAAAGAAAAGATACAGCTTTGGCACTGTAGAAGTAAGGATGTACCAAAAGAAGTCGGGCAGACTTGAAAGGTTGCGGTGAACCGCTCTGAACACTGAAAAGTGAAAGCAATTGCGAAAAAAAAAAGGCGGAGAGGAAAATAACACATCGAACCCCTTTACTGTGGCATCACCTTACAATGTTAATCACACAGCTTCTAGTAAGATGCCCTATTTCCCAATGAACACTTATACCTCTAGGGTGCACAAAAAGGTGTTGATATAATGACTTTGTCTTGCCCTCCCCCCCTAAGAAAACAAGGGGAGAAATATTGAGGGGCGAATGATGAATGTCAGTTTCCAACTGAAAAATTTAGACAACTATGTTAGTAGACAGGTAATCTGTTATAGAAACAATTGGCCCCTTGTCCTTCTCTAATCTAGACGCATAGGACTCGCCTACCGATGATTCAAAATAAGGAATTTTAAAAGATTACTCTTGTTTTAGAACCGAGAACAATATAATACGAAGCTCCTTGGGCTAGTGTACTCAGGCAAAAGTAATAAATTACAGCCAGAGGAGCTCTGACCAGTCAGCAATGGATTTTCATACCAGGGTCGAATGTGAGTGCCAGGGGAATCCAAGTGCCCCCAAAAGTAAGGGTCATTCCCTTGCCCCTAAGTTTGGTGATACACTGCAGGAGGAGAAGGCGATAGAGACCCTGCTGTCCGACGACGTTGACGTTAACCATGGGGAGGGATGTATTGAGACCGCACATGCAAGGGTACAGATGGCCTCTGGAAGCCAAGAGAGTGTTTCCCAAAGGCCACTAAACAATAAAACAAAAATACGGGTCTCCCAGTCAAGCAGGACTGCCACCATCAGCACCGGCTACAACTCACCTAGCCTGGCAAATAACTGTGCAGCAAGGAGTCACGCGCATGCTGGTGCCATGATATATCCACAAGCGTAAATTGGCGCTGTTTGTGGCTCTCTTCCTTGGATGGCAATAACCCGATGGCTGATGCCACAAGCCTGACATCCTCTGCATGGTATAGGAGATTGTCAAAGCCACAGTTAAGAACCCTGTTTAATTGATCAGGGATGGGGTAAAATAATATCAATTCCAAAATGAATTTAATCTGTATATCTCCAAACAAATGTGTTTATGCCAAAAGTAACCTTACCTGAATAACGGGCACTTTTAATATTTAGGTGGCGGCTTAAATATCCGTAAATAATCTAATCTAGCTTGCGTTCCATTTTAGATAAGTAGGATCGAAAGGTTTACTCTGCACAAAACTGTCAGCCCATGAAGGAGGAAACAAGCCAAGAATGGAGGACCAGAATCACAAGTCAACGTCAGAGAGAGAGGACAGTTTACTTCTCATCCACCTTGTGCCCCTTTTGCTGAAGCCTAGGGACAATCTGCGGAAGAGGGGCGTGGTAGAATGGTAAGGCTGGCGTTGGGGTGAATGGTGAACTACCAGCCGATGTATCTGGACACTCCATTTGAATCAACCTGATTGAGAAAAACCAACGCTTGTCACCCACTCTCACTGAGATGGTGGACTGGGGCGGTTTGTGGGCACAACAGTCTATGATTGTATTTTTGCACTACCGAACGGTTGGCGTTATACCTTCATGAGTTATCACTTATGAGCTAAAAAATGAAAAAATAACCTAAAGATGCAGGGAAATAGAAAAAAAAAAAAAAAAAAAGAAAAAAGAAAAAAAAGTTGGTTTTTATCCAGAGTGAAACAGTAAAGGATATTTACATTGTTGAGATGAAGAGGGAAAAAATTATATATATGCTATTTAAAGGAAGAAAAGAAAAGAATATGGGTGAAACAAAACTCATATCTGCCTGCTTTATAGGACCTATTATTAATCACTTCCATTTGCTAAAGTTCTAATATCATGTATTTACTGAGATGTGCTTATTTAAACAGTCCCTTTGAATAGATTATTTATAATGAATAATACACTTACCATTCTAATCAGGAAGATCTTCTTCCTGTTCTGTTATTGAACTCACATACAATTTGTCATATATCTATATCTATATATATATGCATATGCATAAATGGGTTTGGGTTCTGCTCAGTTAATACTAGTTTACTTAAAACCACTTCTCTATTAATCTGAAAGCTGAGATATTTATTATTTACTTTAATCTAATCTGTTTTCTTAAAACACAGTCCATTTGAATTTGCACAAAGGTACATTCTGTGTACAAATACATGACCAGATTAGACTTATTATTTATACAGACTGTACCAAGTCCAGTGAATGGGCTATGGAGTTAGAGATGAGAGGAGGGAGTATAAAATTGATTAAATAATTTATATGAATGCACAAAACTCAATAAAATATTTTTAAAAAACTGCATTTCAATAAAATATTTTACACATAAAGCATATAAAGAAGTCAAAGAATGTAATTCCCAAATATCATTTCCTCCCATCACACTCAGATCCTGAAATACCAATTACACTTATAGGTTTAATTTTGCTCTGTCTCTTGATTAAATTATCTTCGGCACTAACCCCACTTGTCACTCATACAAATTTAAGAACATGTAGGAGTTATATATTAGGATTTCTACTCCACATTTGTTAAAGTTTTGAAAGAGAACAAGGTACTTCTCTGCTAGTAGTTCTATTTCTCTTAGCACTCAGAAAATTATAGAGTAAGGTATGAAGCTTGGGCAGGTTGAATATTACAAATAAAGAATTGGAAAGCCACAGACACTGCATCAGAGGTAAATCTCAGTTGTGCCTTGTCCTGTTCTTCCAGGTGCACCTTTCTTTTCTGCATTTGTTATTAAACAGAATTCCCCAAGTCAGTTCTAGAAACAGGAACTTCTCTAAAGCAAAACATGTGGTGTCCCATTCTCTGCTTTCTTGGCTAGAGACAAGTTAGTCATGAAGTAACCTTTGATCCACCATATTTGACAGTTGTTAAATATTCCTCTTTCTAAAGGGATTTTTCCCTGTATCACGAGAAAGGATTTGTTCAACACAGAAGACAAGAAGATTCAGTCAACAGCTTTGGTTGGGTTGAGCTCTGAGGATATTTTACCTTTCCTTAGTTCATTCCCCTTTTCTTCAATTACATTTATTTATTCTACATTACTTACATTTCAACAATTCTTATGATTATGAACAAATTGATGCTTTCCAAATGCCCTGTGACAATTATAACAAACCTTTTTACTTATTAACTTTTCCTGTGTTATGTGTATCCACCAGGAATGTTATAATGGGTAAGGTTTTTATTACATTTTCTGATTATTCATAATTTTGGAGCCGAGATATTTCTGTGCAGTAAGAAAGACTCTTTTGAAATATTAGAGAACAAGGGCCAAAAAGAATATAAAGACTGACAATAAGAATGGCTGTGAAATAGGGCTGGAGAGATGGCCTAGCTGTTAAGAGTGCCGACCACTCTTACAGAGGACCCGGGTTCGATCCCCAGCACCCACATGGCAGCTGAGAACCGTCTGGAACTCCAATTCCAGGAGAACTCTAGTTCCAGGGGAATCTGAGACCCTCTTCTGACCTCCGTGACGTTGCACGACACAGGTGCGCAGACTTGCATGCAGACAGTACATTCATACACATACAGAAATAAATAAAAATTAATAAAAAAAATTAAAAAAAAGAATGGCTGTGAAATAAAACATAAAGACATCAACATAAAGGAATTTGTAGTGAAGAGATAATGTAGATGAGATAATGGAGGTGACAGAGGGACAATAGAAGATGGGTAATGAGAGTAATCACAATTCATTATACACATGTCTGAAAATGTCAAAGAAAAATGTAATTAATATAAATGATAAAAGATAAATAAAAGATAGGAAAGATGTATGTCAAGTAGATTGTAAATGACTAGCTTTCTAAATAAAATAATCAGTTTATATTTCCAGTTTACAGGCTCTGTGCCTTGCAATTATTTCATGTGATCTCAATTCCATAGGTAAAAATTTCATTGGTCTAAAAGAAAAGACTATTCAGGCCAAAATATCTGACTATAAATTATTCTAGTATATTTTTTTAATCAAGAGTAAAAGTCTACTGAGTAATTCCTACATCTAAAATCCCATACTACTCTAAGAATTTTCAATTATGAATTGTTATGTAGTATGCATATTGATTGAATTATGAAGTTTTTGGAAGGCAAGATATGTTTAAGGAAGCATCAATTGCAAATAAAAGGCTGATATCTTACTGTACACAATTTCTAAATCACCATAATAAATATTTGCTATTTGTTTCTATTCCAGTGACAGCAATATTCCATTTCAGCTATATATTTTCACAGATTGAGCTATATAATAAAAAACAGGAATATAAACATCTTTATTCATCCAATTTTCAAATACAATACGACAATAAATCCTACAATTTGTTTAGGCAACAGGTACAACATGATGAAATGAAAATAATTTCAATGCTCAAATCCAAAAAATATGTTTTAATGGAAACAGAACAGTAATACAATGTATAATGTAGGAGAATTCATCCTAAGGTAAAGTAATATTGATAACTTCATGAGGAATTATGCTTGATTCAAATCGTATGAGATCTAAAACAATTCTTACTTAATTTACATAACACCTAATTCAACGTACCATCATTATTGTTTATCTTTTCACTTATTAAAATAAAAATCATGCCAGGTGTGGTGGTGGACGCCTTTAATCCTAGCACTTGAGAGGCAGAGGCAGGCAGATCTTTGTGAGTTCAAGGCCAGCCTGGTCTACAGAGTGTGTTCCAAGACAGCTGGGGCTACAGAAAGACCCTGTCTCGAAAAGACAAAAAAATTACATTTACTTACTTACAATCTGTGTGGATATGCACATGCAAACATGTGCCACAGTGCACCTTCTGGAGGACAGAGGACGATGTGCAAGAGTCTGTTCTGTCTTCTTCCATGCGTATTATTACAGGGATTGAACTCAAGTCTTTCTTCAGCCTGGTGGCAGTACCTTTACCTGCTAAGCCATTTCAATGGTTCCCCCCAAAAGAAACTGAACATAGCTCACTTTTTTTTTTATTTTATTTATTTTTTTATGTGTATGAATGTACTGTCTGCATGTAGGTTTGTGCACCCATGTCATGCAATGGCGGAGGTCAGAAGAGGGTGTCAGATTCCCCTGGAACTGGAGTTCTCCTGGAATTGGAGTTAGACAGTTCTCAGCCGCTCAGCCGCCATGTGGGTGCTGGGGATTGAACCCGGGTCCTCTGCAAGAGCAGTCAGTGTTCTTAACCGCTGGGCTATCTCTCTAGCCCATAACTCGCTTTTATGGGAACAAAACTCCCTTAAGTCTCTTCCTCTTGAACTTGCTTTGTTGTTGTTGTGGTTGTTGTTGTTTGGTATTTTTGAGACAGGGTCTCTCTGTAGCCCTAGCTGGCCTGGAACTCACTATGTATGTAGACCAGCCTGGTCTTTTTTTTTTTTTTTGTCTTTTCCAGACAGGGTCTCCCTGTAGCTCCAGCTGTCCTGGAACTTGCTCTGTAGACCAGGCTGGCCTTGAAATCACAAAGATCCACCTGCCTCTGCCTCCTAAGTGCTAGGATTAAAGGCGTATGNAAAAAAAAAAAAAAAAAAAAAAAACTTTGGAATGTATTAACTTAGTAAAGCACAGCTTCTTTCCACCAATCTAAGGGCTAAGAACCCTCTCATATAGCAAATAAGGTCTACAGCAGAATTCTCCCCACTGGTCTATAACCCACATCTCTGATGTCCCCACCAATCCATTTGAAAAGTGTCTTAATTTATGGCTTTCTTCCTTTTGTTGCTGTAAAAACTTCATGAAATTGTTGTCATGCTCAAACACAGAATTTGGGGTAACCTGAATATGTGTCCCCAGGCCATGGTCACTCATATTTAAATCCAAAATAAATGTATCTCTTTTGGAAAAAAAAGCAAAGAATTTAAAAATTTCACTACATAGACATGTGTTTGCTTTACTCACAAATTATCACCTATTGTTAAAAAAAAATGAAAACAAAACAAAACAAAAAAGCAGAGAAAAACTTACGGCAGAATGCACGATCTGCGATGGGTAGGGGTGGGGTGGGGGGGAAGGGAAGGGGATATATGCCTGAACTGAATTGGAAAATGATGTATGAAATACACAAAGCATCAATAAAAATAAATTAAATAAAAAGTATTTGAAATTTTAAAATTCTTCAAAGAGAGTTTAAATATCAATCCATATGTTAGTGAACATCTTGACAACTGAGATGCCTATGGAACCAACAGTAAATTCTATGTAGTCTCTCCTGTATGTTAAGGCCTATTGAGTCAAGTTTGTGTCCTCCAATGTCCCTTGATGTGAGTTCATCCACTTGAGCATGTCCAGCCTATCTAGCATCACTCCCTTGAAGAAGATCATCTCTCCTTCACCCAGCCATCATCAGTTGCAAATAGTTCCTCAGCTAAGTTTAAAGCCTTCTGCCCTTTTTCCTAATTCTATGCTGTTTGGGCTGATTGATTTTGCATAGGTCTCATGTATGTTATCCCCATTGTTATATCATCTGAGCAAGTTCCCAGAAGTCTGCAAAGCACATTTTCCTTATGGTTATGACCCCCTGGCTCTGACAGTCTTTTGCCTGCTCGTCAAAACAGTGCCTGAGCCCTATGTGGGTGCATTTTAATATAAGAGACCTAGACCTATCCAGGGACATTAATTCTCCAGTCTCATTCTCTACACTTTGTCCAGTTGTGGCTTTCTGTGTTAATTTTCCTCTAGTGTATGAAGAAGCTTCACTAATGAGAGTTGAGGCATATGTTAGTGTTCTCTCTGCCCCCTGTTCCACTATGTTTGTGAGCCTGAGGTATAGTGATTCCATTGCAGATGTGTCACTTAGGGCTGGGCATCTCAGAGACCATTATTCTCTGTGATAAATTCAAAGTTGCATTTGTCTTCAGTATATATATATATATATATATATATATGGAAAAACTGATCCCTCCATGGTTAGCAACCATTAATTGCCTGTAGCTTTTCATTTACTGATGGAACCTCATGAAATCTCTCCCACCCACAGTGGCATGCCAGGTGGTGGTTGTATTCTATAGATCTTGTTTAAGAAACCATATTATTGAACTTTCCTGGGTGCAGCTTTCCTGTCATGTTTGGGAGACAGTATCTGCAGCATTAAGGGTGTCTAACTGCATGGGCTATTGTGCTGGTTCTTAGGCACTAGAGCTAGGTAAGGCTACAGATTGATTTTTCTCCCTTTGCAATTTATAGAGCAACTTCAGATACTGTGAGTGATAGTTTGGGAGAAGGAATCTTTCATGTAAATTCTATCTCAGTTCCTTCCAGTCCTGTGTTAGTGGGTCTTACCTTCAAGTTCTGAGAAGTAGCCAAGGAGAATACCTAAATTATAAATGCACTGATAATGTTAATGGACAACGTATCAACAAATTATCAGTTTATTAAAAAATAGCCAATCTAATTATTCTTACATAATTGAAAATTAATAAATATAACACTTTAAGATACATTTGAATACATATGGAGCCAGTAAAACTTTGACACTTTTGTGGTGTTCAATAAAAAATAATCAAAACAGTTTTTTTTAAGTTGAATTTATCTTTAAAGCATGGCTAGTTAAACCTATCCTTTATGCTAATTAATAAGAAATGGAAACATATTGTCACACACAGTCCACAAAAAAAAATGTATGGGTTAATTATTTATAGCCACATTGTTTATAATCTTGAAATAGTGAATGAAAAGGAAAGTCATATAGTTACTGAATGGAAAACTACTCAGCCTAAATGAAGAAGCCAACTTACTGGACACATAACAACCTGAAAGCTGGAGAGCTATGAACTCAGAAAGCAGATCAGTGATCTTAAGAGCAGGGGGCCAGGGAAGGATAGACCCTTAAGTGGATGACAGAGGATTTATGGGAAATCCTTATTCTATGTCTCATTTTGAAGCATCTGATGTATAATGGTTCATACATGTAGGATGCCATCTACTTAAAAGGATGAATTTAATTGTGTAGAATGAAACTTTGCTTTAAGAATTTGAAAATAATTTTCCTTATTTATTAGTCCTATCTCCGTATATGTGCCATTGACTAAAATTACTTCAAATATCTGATGACTTCAATTCATTTATCTAAATCTTCCTTTTGTCAAAAAAATTTCCAGGCTTATCTCAACCCCAAAGCTTACAAATTACTGTTATCTCTTATTTGAAGATTTTGTTTGCCTATGAATCTTGATCATTACAATTGTGTATCTTTTGTCCATTTTGTATTCAATCATATCCTGTAAATAAAATGAAATAGATCATGATAAGAGAATATTCTTTGGGAGCCAGATTACAAATATAAAAATAGCATGTGAAAGTTTTTGTTATTTGGAAAATCAGCTTGGCAGCAGCATGGTCAGTAAAACTTTAGAAAGTTTTAAAACTACTTTACAGGGGCTGGAGAGATAGCCTAGCGGTTAAGAGCACCGACTGCTCTTGGAGAGGACCCTGATTCGATCCCCAGCACCCACATGGCGGCTATGAACCATTTGTAACAGGGCTGGAGAGATGGCCTAGCGGTTAAGAGCACCGACCGCTCTTGCAGAGGACCCGGGTTCGATCCCCAGCACCCACATCGGGGAATCCGACACCCTCTTCTGGCCTCCGCGGCATTGCACAACATGGCTGCACAAACCTACATGCAGACAGTACATTCATACACATACAAAAATAAATAAAATAAAATAAAAAATAAAAAACTACTTTACAACATCATGTATAAAAGCATATATTTATAATACTAGCATATTTGAAGAGAAAAAAATGATGCTTTAAAATTTTTCATATTTGTCTATCCTTTTAACAATGTCCTATCTAAGTACCAAACAGTCCATGATGGCAAAGCCATGGAAGATTCCTTATAGAGCATGTTAGAGCTCTAATAACAATGAAATTGTATTACCAACTGGATGATTTTTATGTGTCTCCCAAGACTCTGGTAATTTTTGTATATTCTTTTGCCTAAAAAGCATTTTATTTATTTTTTATTACTTCTTTATTTTTTCATATTTTAACCATAAGTAATAATATAAGTAATAATATATAAGCATCTTGAATGTAAAACCAATTTGCGAGCAGTTGTGCCCAAACCCACACAGCGCATGGGTCCCACCACCCAGCTGGGGCGGGGGTGGGGCTTGTATGTTCAATCAAGTTGATCAGATGAGTGTCCAGACTATATTGCTGTAGTTTCGTCATTCACCCCATTCGCCCTAAAAAGCATTTTATTCATTAATTTTCTGTCTTTTGTTGACATAATAATTTCTTTTTTTCTTTTGGTATTTTTGAAATGGTTTCTCCCTTTAGTGCCAGCTGGCCTGGAGCTCACTCTGTAGACCAAGCTGCCCTTGAACTCACAGAGATCTGCCTGCCTCTGCCTTCTGAGTGCTGAGATTAAAGGCGTTTGCTGCCATGCGGGTGCTGGGAATCAAACCCAGTCCTCTGCAAGAGCAGTCAGTGCTCTTAAACGCTGAGATATCTCTCCAGCCCTGACAATAATTTCTAGCAAATCATGTTTCAATGTTATTTATTCTTACTTTTGACATAAAATAATCTGAAGGAGATTTTTTTCAGTTCCTCTGATTTCAAAAGTTATCTTCTCAGCTACATTGGTGAACTACCAAGATTGTGCATATGTACATGTAGTACATATATGCATTTATCAAATAAAGAAGAACACAGATAAGTTCTTAAATTGAAAAAAAAATATATTTTGCTATTTTCTGGCTACTCTACCTGTAAATTCTTTTGGAGGAATTTGGTGCTAGCATCCACAAATGAGGGATACCATGCATTGTTTGATTTTCTGAGACTGTGTTACTTCACTTAGAATACTGGCTTCTAGATCCATCCCATTTACCTGCAAAGTTCATGATGTTCTTTTTTCTGTACCACTGCATAGACCTCCATTGTGTAGATGTATCAGATTTTCTTTATCCACTCATTGGTTGAGGGACACTCTTTGCTATTGTGAAGAGAGGTGCAAAAAACATGGTTTTGCATGTTTCTCTGGAACAGTTTCAGTCTTGTATATACCCAGGAATGGTTTGATTGGGTCGGGTGGTAGGTTTAATCTGAGTCTTTTAAGTATTCCAGTACAGTGTTCCATAGTGGTTGCATGAGTTTGCATTCCCACCAGCAGTGAATCAATGTTCCTCTTTCCCCACAGCCTGTCCAACATTTGGTGTCATTTGTTTCCCTAATTTTAGCCAGTTTTACCAGGGTAAGATGAAATCTTAAGCTGATTTTAATTTTCTCCTTAATTATTAACAACTTTGAACACTTTCTAAAATGTTTCTCTGCTATCTCCACTTCATTTGTGAAATTTCTGTTCAGCCCTTTACTCCATCTTTTGAGTGGGTCATTTGTTTCCTTGCTTTTTTTGTTTTTTTGAGTAATTTATATAGTCTGGATGTTAAGCCTCTGTCAGATACATCATTGGTGAGGGTTTCCTCATGGTCTGTGGATTTCTATTCACTCCTTTGTTTCTTCTGTTGTACAAAAGCTTTTGAGTTTTCCACTTCTCTATTGTTTCCAATGCATCTGCTCAAATCTCTAGTTGTAAGGCAAACTGAACAATATTAGTTTTATACTTCTTTTTTTAATATAATGCTTTTATTGATGTTTTGTGTATTTCACACAATTTTCAGTTCAATTTAGACATATTCCCCTTTCCCTCCTGCCCCCATCCCAGATCATTCATTCTGGCATAACTGTCCTGAAACTTTCTCTCTTTTTCTTTAAGTTTAGGATTTCGTATTTTCCTCCTTTAATTTTATATTACTCTAAAATATGAATACAAGCCCGGCGTGGTGGCACGCGCCTTTAATCCTAGCACTTGGGAGACAGAGGCAGACGGATCTTTGTGAGTTCAAGGCCAGCCTGGTCTACAATGTGAGTTCCAGGACAGCTGGGACTATAGGGAGACCCTGTCTCGAAAAGACAAAAAAAAAAAAAATATGAATACATACTTTCCACCCATATACATTAATTGCAGAGTCTGAAATTAAGTGGCGGGTCAATTCTAGAACCTGTTAAGAAATTTACATTATAACAACAGTTGTTTTCAGATAAACAGAAGTATAACACTAATGCTCAACTTGCCTTTCAACTGGGCATTTGGTGTTAGTATCCACAAATGAGGGAAACCATTCACCATTTGTTTTTCTGGGACTGTGTTACTTCACTTAGCATAATGGCTTCAAATTCCATCCATTTACCTGCAAAGATCACAATGCCATCCTTTTTTTTTTACCACATAATAGTACTCCATTATGTAGATACACCACATTTTTGTCATCCACTCATCTGTTGAGGGCCATTTGAGTTGGTTCCAGCTCTTCACTATTGTGAAGAGAGCTGCAAAAAACATGGTTGTACATGTATCTTTGTGGTAGGATAAGTATTTTGGGTATATATCCAAGAGTGGTATGACTGGGTCAGGTGGTAGGCTTATTTTGAGTCTTTTAAGGGTTCTCCACAATGCTTTTCATAATGTTTGTACAAGTTTACATTCCCACCAGTAATGGATGAGTGTTCCCCTTTCCCCACAACTTCTGCAGCATTTGGTGTCTTTTGTTTCCTTGAACTTAGCCAGTGGTATTGGAGTGAGATGATATCTTAGACTGGTTTTATTTTACATTTCCTTAATTATTAATGATGTCAAACACTTTTTAAGATGTTTCTCAACCATCTTTGATTCTTCACTGCTGAAGGCTCTGTTCAGCTCTTTACTCGATCTTTTGAATAGGTTATTTGTTTTCCTACTTCTTTGTTTTCTGATATATATATATATATATATATATATATATATATATATATATATATGTGTATATATTTATATATATGTGTGTGTGTGTGTGTGTGTGTGCTCCATTCTATAGCTATCTCTATAGAATCACGAATGAGGGGCATAGGAATGACTTTTTTAAATGGACATAATCTGAACTTATGTCTTTTTCTTTTGCCCTAAGGAAAACGAGTGCTCTTCTGTCCTATGTCCTGAGAATCTCATATTGCTTCCTGGGAACCTCAATTTGATACTCCACCCAAAAACTGAATGAATGAATTAATGAAAAAATGTGGGCATATTTGAGAATTAACATATCAAATTGCTGAAATGCAGAAACCAATCTCCATTGCACATAGTAATGACTGTGATAGTCACATGATGTTAGGTGAATGAGATATTTTAAAACTAGAGATTTAAAGACCAGATAGTCTTTAAGATTAGGGTAGATCCAGGCTTGTAATTCCTTAACTGAAGCTGGAGAAGGTATATGGAATAAAATATTTGGTAGAACTGGACCAAGGTCAGTTTCAGAGATAAAATTTACAAAGATATTTTGATCAGTCCAATCCCACTAGACAGATGGTTCCAAGAATTATCTAGGGAAACAAGTGTTCTTAAGTTCAGGCCCACTCTACAAAACTAAATTTAAGCATTAGGCTTTTGTTCAGATAATCATAATGTTGTACTAACATTGCAGCAGGGAATGGCACACTTGGTTACTGTGCATCCAAGTGATGTTTTCTGACCATGCAAGTGAGTGATACACTTGTGATGTTTTTCTTAATAATACATCATGGAATCCAGTTCTTTTCTGGAGGAGAATGCTGTTAATATCAATCTCTTCACACTTACTTCACCAATATATATAAAGACCTCTAGTGCTTAGGTAAACTCATGATTACCCAGAGTACACACTGCACTACACATTCTTTCTGGAAAGCACATATGACTGATTTTTATCAGTAGAAAGGAGAAGTGATGAGCACAAATTCTGAATACTTGTTTAAGTGTGGGTTAGCATCCTCTTTGCCTTCCTTCCTTTTGGTGAAGTTAATATTTATAGTTATAAATCGAGCAATATTTTGAAAGCATTGAGAAGAGGTTGTCTGAATTTTTGACCATGAAAATCTTGTTTCTGACCTGAAATTTGGCAGAAATTCAAGATCTGACACTTAACCAGTACTTGGTGGCACTGAATTTGGAAGGTTATAAAATCCTTACAAGGCACTGCCTTGCTGGAGGAACCATGTCAGTGGGGGTGAATTGAGAAGCCCACTTTTAGTTTCTCTCTGCTTCTTGTGAATGCTTGAAGGTGCTGATCCCTCAACTTTCTGCTCCATTATGCCTCCCTGTCATGATGGAGGAACAATAAGCCCAATGGACTCTTCTATGATAGTTATCTTTGTCATTGTGCTTTATCAAATCAGAAAAGTGCCTGGGACAATAGGAAGTAGGACCTACGTGGTGAAAAAGAGTACTGCCATTGGAGAGTAGGTTTTAGTTCTTGCCGGCCTTGTCTCTAGGCTTTCTGTCAGCTGGGAGGTGGGCAGCTTTACATTGTCACTCTCTGCTGAGGTGTTTTGTTATACTATAGGCTGACATGCCATAGAGCTCAATGGCTATGGAGTGAAATTTCTGAAAACACATACAAAATCAACCTCTCCCTCTTTAAGTTGAAATTTTGAGTGTTTTCATAACACCATATTGCAAAATAGACTATTACATTTTAATGAGTCTGCTTTTTGTTTAACTAAAGAGAAATTGGGTACTATTGTCCACATTTCTCAGGAAAACAGAGATTACTAAAGGAATGCTATGTGTAAGGTGTGGACTACCTCAGGGCTCTGCACAACTGATTATTTTTCATAGTAATATAAACTTTGCTTTCAGTAACAATTGAATTCCACACCATAACTTAATGAATGTATGATTTAGGATATAATGATAATCTTGGACTAACACTTTTTTTCCATTGGAAGACCAAATATATTCATTACAATTTATATCACTTTGTGAAATCTCAATTTAAAATGTTGCTAATATTTAGCTAATTTGCTAACAGTGTACTAAAATTAATGCATAACTAAAATAAATTTGCAAACTTAGATGTTGCTTAAAACTTTAAATATTATAAGAATATTTGTGCTTTGTAAAAACATTCCAGACCTAACTGATTTTCTTCCCATCTTTTTTAATGGAAATAATTAGATCTTTTCTTTAGATAAAATACAAGTACAACTAAAATTTTAGGTATTTTGACCACGTTAAAATGTTTTCAATATATCTATGATGTTATTTAGTAAAACTTCTACTGATATTCTTAATTTAAAAGGGCTGGGGAGATGGCTAAATTTAAGAGTTGATAAGAGCACTGACTACTCTTGCAGAGGACCTGGGTTCAATTTCTATTACCAATATGATGGCTAAAACCAATCCATAACTCCAGTTCCTCAGGAACCAATGCTGTCTTTTGACCTTTGTGGTTGATTTAAGACATGGATGCACTTAAATGCACACAGGCAATACATTAATACACATAAAAAATAAAAAAGTTCAAATAACACATAAGATATTATCATAGATGCACATATTTCAACCTACTCTACTTAGACTTAGAGTTATTTATTTCTTTCTCAACTCTGTAAGGATTTCATCAGACAAATTTTTATAAGTCAGGATCACTGGTATAGCATAAGAACACAAAGCACTTTCCTGAACAAGCACAGGTTTTATAATTGTATTCACAGTGATGAGTACACACAAAGAAAATCAATTTGTGAGAATTTGTTTGATTGATATTGAAAAAAAAATGTCTTCCTTGATAAGCTGGGCACAAAGTGCATAGCTTGTCTCCAAAATTCATGGAACATTATTTTTACAATATTCTGTAACACTATTTAGTTTAAATGGAATTACTAGTTCAGTTTCAAATTGTTTTTCTAAAGCAAAGAATATTAACTTCTAATATTTACCACTGAATCTCATTTATTATAATGTCAAAATAAAAGCACATAAAATGAATATAAATATCCAATATTTCCAAGGTTCTTCAGGAATTATTATGAAAGTTTTAAAGTAATCTGCTGAAAGCCAGGGTTTGTAACACTGGTTATTTTCACTACCAATTTAATAAAACTACTTAAGTTTACTCAATATGGTTCTGAAGCAAGTAAAAATGTTGTATTACCCTACCTGTATGTTAGGACAGCTAGAAGGGAAGAAAGCGTGTTCATCCCAAGAACAAAAAGTAAGTTAAGGTGCTTGATTTCTGTGCCATCATAAAATACTTCAGTCAGTTTGAAAGCTGAGAATTTGGGAGATTCTGTGCTGAGTTCCATTGCCTGGCTATCTTCTTTAGTCTAGTGTCAAATCAGTAAATCATGACAGAAGTATGTGATAAAGTAAAGTGGTGAGCCTCAAGGAAGAAAGAAAACAAGTGGAGAAAGGGGCTTCTTTGAAAAAATACTTCAAAGTATGCTCACAGTGGGTTCTTCCTATGTAGGCCACCTCCTCCTATTCCCAGTTCCTTCCAATTCAGCCATTAGTAGTCCTCAACCATGAACTTCTGTAGGACATGTCAGACCCAATTTTAATGCTCCCAGATGCTTCAAGTCAGTAAGTGAGATAGTTGCCATCCACTCTCTAACTTTTTGTTTGTTTGTGAAATGGTCCTACTGTTTACTGCTGCCTGGCCTGGAACTCACTATGCAGGCTGTGCTTGGACTCATAGAGAGATCTACCTGTCTCTACCTGCTGAGTCCTGGGGATAAAGGTGTGTGCCACCATGCCAGGACTCCCACATTTTTAAAATTAATTTTGCTCTGTGACAATTTCATACATGTGTATAAAATGACCGCTCTTATCCTTTTTAAAAAAAAAAGGTTTTTTTTTATTGAGCATTCATACATTTTGTACAATGGTTCCTAGTTGAATTTAGACCCAACCCCATGTTCTAAACCCCCACTGTAACTCATGCATTTCATCATCCATGTAAAGTTCTATCCAGCTAAGCTTTTGAACACAGATGTCCTTCTCTGTAAATTCATTCACTGTAGTCTAGTCATTACGTCTAGAAATCTTAAGGCATACACCTTCTCACCCAGCAGTAATCAGTGTCCAGGAGTTCTCAGTCCAGAGCCAGGTTACCACCCATGTTTCTGATGCCACTCTGGGACTTTACCTGATTTACATAGCATAAGTCCCCTGCCCAGTGCCAGCACTGCAAAAAATCCTAAGTGCAAGCTTACAGTGGCCTGAAAAACATCAGCTTCCCTATATTGAACCAGCCCTGGTTCTTACCATCTTTCTGCCTCCTCTTCCACAAAAATCACTGAGCCTTGGGTGGTTGAGGTTTGATATAGGACTACTGTCCAGGACTCTTGAGGCTCCTATTTGAAATGTGCCCAGCTGTGGGCTTCTAAGTGCATCACACTGTGTTGTATAAGGGAGATTCCCTGGTGAGAGTTAAGGGATGCACCCATTTTTTCTCTGTCTTTAATTTAGCTGTATTAAATAAGACTTAGTAGATGAGAAGAAATAATAAAAACCAGAGCAGAAATTAATGAAATAGAAAAAAGAAAACAATACAAACATCAATAAATCTAATAACTGGTTCTTAGAAAGGTTAAATAAGATAGACCCTTAACCCAGAAAATCAAAAGAAAGAGCAAATCCAAATTAACAAAATCAGAGATGAAAGGGGAAACACTACAAGAGAAACAAAAAATATTCAGAACATTTTAAAGGAATGCTTTAGAAATCTATGCCCCATTAAATTTGAAAACCTAAAAGAAAGGGATGAGTTTCTAGAGTCATGAACACCACCAACGCTAAACCAAGAAGAGCTCAACAGCATAAACAGACCCATAACAAATAAAGAAATTGATTCAGTATTACAAAACCTATTGACTAGTAAATGCCAGGTCAAGATGGCTTCATGGCAGAATTCTGTAAGTCATTCAAAGAAGATCTACAATGAGTGCTGTATACATTTTTTTAAAAAGATAGAAACAGAGAGAAGATGCCATGAAGCCAACATCATTCTAATACCAAAACAGCTGAAGATACAACAAAGAAAGAAAACTGTAAGCCCATATCTTTAATGAACATAGATAAAAAGATACTCAACAAAATACAGTAACTTATCCAGTATCCTTGCAACAGCTACTGAGTTTTAGCATATTAAAACAGTTTTTCCTAGGATTGAAGATTCCCTTTCTTAAATTTTTATTTTATGTAATTGACTGTTTTGCTTGCATGCATGTAAATGCAACCATTTCATACAATACCTGCAGAGGTAAGAAGAAGGAATCAGAATCCCAGGAACTGGAGTTAAGCACAGTTGTTAGCCATCATGTGGGTACTGGGGAAAAATAAATAAATAAACAGGGTGCTCTGCAAGAGCAGCAGGTTCTCCTCATGCTGAATCCTCGCTCAGGCTCTAGGATTCTATATGTTAATGTCAAGTCATGCTTGGGGATCAGTACCATAGATGCTATTATTGAATATTTTCATCATTCTTTTCCTAATAACCTAATAATACAGTATGGATAAACTTCTCTGGACAGTTCCAAACAAATGTCAATTTTGCAAATGAAACTTTTAAATTGTTTTTTTAACCCTTGCATTTTTGAGCACTAGTCTTTGGCTAGCATCTAGGAGTAAATAAAAAAGGATAAATTGAGACAAGCATGGATCTGACCTGTCTCTTCTTCTTTACTAAAGATGTACTGTTCCATCCATTCTTTAACTTGCTTTTGTCAGGTGTTTTGCCCCAGTAATAATTAAAATAATACATTCTTAGCAGGACATATTGTATTCCCTTGAGTTTGTTTTATTTTGTTCGTTTTCTGAGTTTTGCTGAGTGGCTCAGTCTAGGATGAAACTAATAATGTAATGTAGCCCAGTTATGTTTTTAATTTCTTAATTTTTAAATTGAGTTTTGTACATTTAAAACAAGAGTTCTTAATCAAATTTTTACCCCCTCTTCCTTCCAAGCACCAAACCCGCAAACCATTCCCATATCCTACTGGACCTCATGCGTTCTGCCATACATGTTAAGTCCTATCCAGACAAGGATTTATACCCAGATGTCCTACAGTACAAATTCATCCACTGGAATCTAGTCAGCCTGTGTAGAGATTGTCAAGGTCTACTCACCCTCATCTAATAATAGTCTCCAACAGTTCTCAGACTAGGGCTGGACAGCTACTGATTTCCCTTGCTTCACTCTGGTCCCTTGTCAGACGGAGCTGGCATGGGTCTTGTGCTCAGTGCCACTTTTGCCACAAGTTCAGATGTGCAAGCTTCCAGTAGCCTGAAGGCTTCTGCTTCCTTATGTGCATGAACCAGCCCTGTCTCTCAGAATCTTTCTACACCCTCATCTGCAATGGTCCTTGTGTCATATAGGTGGGTGACATGTTCCCTTTAGTCACATGCACTCTGCAGTCACTTTATGCTCCAATACTTGGCAAGTTTTGGCCTTCTGTATACATCACATTCCATTGAAGGAAGCTTCACTGGTGAGTTAAGGGATTGCAACTTTCTTCGTGTGATTACTGGCATGGGACAAACATTGATAACCAAATATTTATAATTAAGATACATTCCTTATGTTTTTATCGAGTCTGTGAAAGAAAAAGAACATGTCCCCATTTCCCTAATCCTTTTTGGTGACAGATTAAATTAATTTATTCAAGGATAAAATATATGAAATAGGTCAGACCAATGCTGTCCATAGAGAATCACAGGAAAGTAGAGCATAGTTGTGTGTTACTTTGTCCTCAGGATCTGGTGCCAGGATGTGCTATAATTTGCTTGGATTTGTAGCATCTCCAGTGTCTTCCAAATGAGTAGCACCAAAGGTCAAAAAGCAGAGCTTGGCGAAGGAGATGTAAAATTAACAGCCTTTTACCAAAGACACTGATTGTTCTGTCAAAGTAGTTATTTTAATTTTAAGTTCGCTTCGGGAGGCATAATTAGAAGTTAATCTAATAAATGTAGAGAATATGCAACGCTTTGAAGTCACTGTGAAAAGGTCACCTCACAGTTTTACCAATAATCTACCAAAGGGGAATTTTTAATTGACACATCTTGATCCAAAAATATTTCCTGAAATCAGTGATAATGAGACAACCCAACACAAGTATTAAGATGAAGTCAAGAATACCTTATTTAGGAAAAAATTCACACATTTCATATATGTAGCCTAAGAGAGGCAAGACTAAATCAAATATCCAGTGTGCAAGGAATGTAGTTAATAAGAGTTTACATTGCTTGACAACAAGAGGAAACAAGGAAATAAATTTAAGATGGAGAATAGTCTGCACAATAATAACTAATTTGAAATCTCAAAAAGTCAATATTAGTATTATTGCTGATTAGATTCCTTAGATAGACAGAAAAAGATGTAATGACCTAACAACCACATAGGCAGCAAACCTATATAAAGAATAATTTCAAAAACTCTAATATGTACCATATATTAACTAATAAGAATTATTACTCTATTCTAAATATTATATAGTAGTTATCAGGATCATTGTAATAGTGTGGAATCTTTTTCTTTATTGTTCAAAAGCTTTTCTGGTTTAGCTAAAAGTTTCCAGTGGAAATGTTTTATAGGCTCCATACCTGGTTAGGCAGCATTCCAGTTTGCAATAAATACATTGTCTACCACAGGCGTTTCAAAGGACAAGCTGTACACTTTTAAATTGACCTTCCTTTATTTGAATAAAAATCAGTGCAGATCTTTCATATGTTTCAAGATATCAGCACAAAGCAGTGGACATCTGAAGAAAAAATATGCCTAGCTCACTGATTATAACCAGACAAGATGGACCTAATTCATTGTCGTTAGGTGTTAATTGATTATTGAAAGATGCACAGAGATATGAATCATGATATATTAATTTATCTGAAGTGGTATAATATATTGAGATGAAGAAGGGATAGAGAGATGGCTTAATGTGAGGCAGGTTCTGCTCTTCCAGTGGGTTCAAGTTTAGTTCCCTGTTGCCAAATCTGGTAGTTGACAACCACCTCTGCCTCCAGTTGTTGAGGATCCAAAGCCTCTGGTTTTCATGGATACAAGTCCTCACAATTATTGACACACATACTGTCATCTGAAATACGTCTGGTGGTCCTTTAAATGTATGATGTGTTTCCCTCCTTCCATGAGATGTTTTTCCTCCCTGGACCAGGGCTTGCAGCTCCGGAATACTGCAAGTCTCAGAATTGTTCCAGGCTAGCTGGCTGACAATCCTAGCTTGAGCTCTAGCAAAGAGGGGGAGGGAACAGTGAGAGTAACCCAGAGAGAAAAGAAAGAGATGGACTTGTAGAGACCAGGAGTAATTCCAAAAGGGCAAAAAACTCCCTTTAATTTTGTAACTCAGGGCATTTTATACAGATCCTTGCAAGGGGGCTGGGACACACAGAATTGGGGTTTGGGAGAAGTGGTTGGGAATAGCAGGGCTTCAGGCTATTTGCTCTGGATCAATGCTTTGCCTTTAAGGCATCAAAGACAATTGGCATTAGGGCAGGTTTGGCAGGTTTGTAGGATATCAGCAGGGGTTGAGACTTGGACACTGTTTGCTGACTCTTTTAAGTGCTTCTGCCAAAAGAATGCCTACATGTCCCCATTTTTACTTATTTTTTTTAAAAAAAGTTCTGTTGTCACATACTGTTATTATTTTATCTACTGGGGATACTCTGGGTTAATATGGCCTAGGGCAACTCCCACTAGGGACAACAGAACCTGGCTGTGTTATAGTAAGCTGGAAGTGTGACATCTCCTCAGTACATCAAAGGAAAAGCCCTCAGAGTCTGGAACTTAGCTGAAGCAGGTAAGGCAGGAATACTGCATAATCCTGACTCCACGGGGCTAGTAGATAATCCACAGCAGCTACTTAAATGCCCACGGAAATTATTAGATAACTCACAGAGGCTACCAGGACAATGTTTTGCAGATTCCCACCTCAAGCCAGGGAAAGTCTCAGTCCCACAACAGCTCCTTTGTTTTTTATTAAAAAGGAGCAGCGTTTTCATTCTTTTTTAGAGAACTTTTAGGGATGGCTTGATATTGGACTTAGGACATTCTGGGCTGAAACCCCAAACTGGCTTTTGACAGAACAGAAAACCAACCTCCTAAGGTCGGAATTAGTCTTAACAAAAGGGATAATCTAGGTGGTCTAGAGGGACTTGGGTTGCAGGTAACATAGCTTTGTCATCAAAAGATAATATTTTTTTCTCCCAAATATAAAGATACACAGGCATCCTTTGCTTTTCCTTTGAACACAGGTAGCAAAAGGCCACAGAGCAGCTGCCGAGACTCTCAAAGCCTTGAGTGCTTTCACACCCATTAATTTAAACACAGAAATTGGTGCCAGTGCATCGCAAAACAACCATAAAAGATACAAAGAGACCCCCTGAGTATGCGACTTTTCCCTCAAGTGGTAGGACTCTAAAAAATGACAAAGCAAAAAGTAACACCTTCTCTCCCATCAGGACATACAGGTATGTGAGTGACATCTTCTCTAAGAATAACATTCCTTGTCCTATACATGAAGACATACAGATATCATTTGATATCCCTTTTAACATAGATGGCAATTTTACTTTACCCCCAAAGTCTTAAGTTTGGCTGGAAAGATCTGTACATGGAACTATACTGATGTCACAATTGTCCTTTTGGTCTCCTGTAGGTTTTTTTTTTCTTTAGCCAGTAGCTCCTCGGCTTTGGGGGAAAGGCAGGTGAGGAGGGGAGCAAACCATTCTTTGTTGTTGAAGATAGCGCTTAGGCTGTCTCAGCCTTTTTTTTTTTTTTTTTTTTTTCCAGCAGAAGGCTGGCGACTCAGCTCTGGCTTTAGTTTCTCCAGAGGCGAGGGTTGTGGGCCTGGAGTTGAAGCAAAGAGGCTGCAGGTGGCCTCAGGCTGAGCCAGTGTCTTGGCATCAGTTGCTGTCTGAAATATATGCCTAGTGATCCCTAAATGTATGACTGTTTGCAGCCTTCCATGAGATGTTCTTCCTCCCTGAACCAGGGCTCACAGCTCGGGGATACTGCGAGTCTCAGAATCGTTCCTAGCTAGTTGGCTGACAATCCTAGCTTGAGCTCTAGCAGGGAGGGGGAGGGAACATTGAGAGTAACCCAGAGAGAAAAGAAATACACCAAATCATAGAGACCACAAGTAATTCAACGAGGGGGTAAAAGCTCACTTTAATGTTGTAACTCAGGGCATTTTATACAGATTGTTGCAATGGGGCTGGAGCACACAGAAGTGGGGGTTGGAACAAGCAGTTGGGACAAGCAGGGCTTCAGGCCATTTTGCTCTAGATCAATGCTTTGACGTTAAGGCATCAAAGATAGTTGGCGTCAGAGCAGGTTTGGCAGGTTTGTAGGATATCAGGGGGGTTGAGGTTTGGAGGCTGCTTGCTGACTCTCTTAAGTGCTTCTCCCAAAAATTGGATACAACATACATGTACCTATATGCAAAATTAAAAATGAAATCAATCCATTAAGATAGTGAGATGACAATTCATAGTTTCACCAATTGCTGAAAATACGTGAGGGAGGTATGGGTATTAAGTAATCTATACATTTTCGCTACATATATTTTCATAAGAAAACTAGCAGAAATCAATATTCTTGATGTAGGCATATTGCAGATATATATATCATTATATCATGTGATATGATTTACAAAGTCATATTAGATTTTAGGCAAAGTGAATATATTTTATATATGTATGGATTTTATGAATATATTACTATACTATTAATGTACAAAATTACTATATAGTATAAAATATAGTTTAGACACTAGACAACAAATCTGCTCAACTTTATTTCTTTCACGCTGTCCTTTCATGCCAATCTTTGATGCTGTCTAGGAAACAAAGAGAAAAGCTTTAAAAAGGAAATCATGAAATTTGCAGGTAAATGGATGGACCTGGAAACTGTAATACTAACTGAATACAAGCTCAGAAAAAAAGACATATGTTCTCTCTCATTTTTGTGACTTAACTCCAAATTCTTAAATGTGACTATCCTGCTATAACTACAGGGAGTAGGAAAGAGGAATGGAACCACAGGAGTAAAGGGGCAGAAGTAGCATCAGAGAGAGGGAGTCAGCTGTTAGCGGGAAATTAGAAAAGGAGGGATATTTTAACTTGGGAGAGAGAAGGGAATGTTATACAGGAGAGATAGGATGAGATACAAAATCAATGTTTAGACACAGAGGGAAATATATTAACCCAAAGGCCTATGGAATCATACAGTGCAATATATACACACGTGGATATGTATCAAAGAAGGCTATATAACACCAATTACAATGCCATACAGGAGAAATCTCCCTTCAGTGCCATACAGGAGAAATCTTCCCTCAAGTTCATTTCAGGGTAGTTCAAAAGACTCCCAAAATAAAGCAGTTTGTTGCCAAAGCCTATTATCACATTCCAGAACTACCAATTCTGCACCTCCCTTGATGGCTCCAAGCAATATATTTGTTAGGAGTTCCCATTTGGATTATTTCCTGGTTTTCCTACAGGTAAATAAAATCCTATAACCATGTTATAACTGGCATTATAATAAAGAATAAGTTTAATACCCAGCATTATTATGCAACAAAAATCACAAAGGATAAAATTTTAAAGCAACCAGGAAAGAATACAAACATTTTCCTAGCATCTATTGGTAACCAAACTTATATGTAATGCATTTGTGCTTTACAGATTTAAAATTTTACTTATATTTATTTTACATGTAGAAGTATTATGCCTGTTTGTGTTTGTGTGTGTGTGTGTGTGTGTGTGTAAGTGCACCTGCGTCATGCAATGCTCATGGAGGACAGAGGTGTAGGATACCCTGTAACTGGACTTACGAACAGTTGTTAGATGTTATATGGCTGCTGGGTTACAAACCTGGGTCTTCTGCAGTAAGTGCTATTTCTCCATCTCCTGTGTTTCATATTTCTTAATTGTCACCATCTTTAAAATGTTCAAAAACACTAAACAAGTAGAACATTTATACATAGTAACTACTGAAGGCCATTTTTCTCTGTGCATGCATTTTTCTATGCTATTTCTTGTCCTTCCTTATTGTGGACTCTGAACACAGTTCCTCAGTAAGATGTGTAGCTGATCTTCAAAAAGTAAATTGTAATTTTTATAAGTAGCAAATATGGAAGCTTACATACCTGCTTCTGATATTTTGGAAATTAATGATTTTTCTAACAGATTGGCTATTTATATTCAACATTTTGTCTATGATTGCAAAGATTTTGCCCAATGTTGGTTTGTCTGAAATTAAAATGCAGATACTTTGAGTTTTACAGCAAGGGATGCTGAATTATTTTTATTGTTGTAAGTGAACATCTGAACAAACTATAGCATCCAGATATTGAAATATAAATAAGAAATATTAGGAAATATTACAACAAAGCACAGCTACAATGTTCCTAAGACTATAGGGCTTGGTGTTAGAGACTACCAATTTTAATTAATCAGAAGGCTAAGGAAGAAAGGCTCACACCTTATAGGCATACTTGACTACAAAGTGAATTCAAGACAAACCTGGGCTACCTAGTAACAACTTGTCACAAAATGGAAAATTATGAATAGAGTGGATACAAATCAGTAAGAGGACACTAGATCAGCAAACACAATGCTCTGAGTCCAAATCCCAGTCAAACAGATAAAAGAGGAAATAAATTAATAAGTAAATAAATAAATAAATAAATAAATAAACTAAATAAAAGTAATCTAAGAAAAAGTAAAAACCAATTAAATAGATTTGGTGATTCAGAAAAATCAAGGATTCAGGGAAAAAAAAAGCAGCTAGGTGAATGCAAAATATCAACATTTGGACACAATTTAAGGAAATTAGCAAATTGCAGTACATAAGCACACACAGAAACACATAGACAGATACACACACATGTATAAACATACATGCACATAGAAACAGACAAACATACACAAACAGACACAAGAAATAAAGAGAATATGTAAGCATCTTGACTATCTCCTGTTAACAAATTAATTCTGGCCTCAAATTCCTGAAGTACAGCAATCTTCTCTGCCCTTCATTCTCAGAGACAACATTTCAGAACTGATTTTTCTTCCAAATGCTCCCTGAGTATTTTATTTCTCCCAAATGTATTTTCATGTATTCATCAATTACCTTAACATGTTTGCTTTGCATTGATAATTCAGAGATATTTCCCAATTAGCTGGCCTTCAGTGTTTAAATCTGTAAACAGGAGAGTCAAGATGCTTACATATTCTCTTTATTTCTTGTGTCTGTTTGTGTGTGTTTGTTTCTATGTGAATGTATGTTTATGCATGTGTGTGTATCTATGTGTTTCTGTGTGTGCTTATGTACTGCAATATTCTATATTTCCTAATGTGAGTGTATGCACATGTGTCTGCAGGAGGGCATGCTTCTAAGGATTCAAAAGCAAGGACGAGTGTGGATTTGACGATCAGAGATCAATTTGGAGCACCTCCCTTGATCCTCTATATTTTGAGACAGGGTTTCTCCATGAACTTGAAGTTTATCCATCTGGGTGCCTGGCTAGTCACTGAGTTTCACGGACTCCTCTTGCTTATACAACCCATTGATGGAGAACAGGAACTCACCACTGAGTATGGCATATTTTGTTTTTTACAATACCCATTTGACTGAGTCAACACTGAAGCCCCTTGAGCTTTTGATTTGTGTTATGAAGTCCATTGATTTGTGTTACAAATACTTGTTAGATTGAAAAGCTTACTCTGAAATGTTTACATATTCATAAATGGCAGAGAGGAGAGAGGAAAGGAATAAATAATAAAATAGGACTTCAGAAAGAACAGATATAAGAAAGTTAAAAATTAACATTCAAGATGTCAAAATAAACAACTTTCATAACAGCAATTTGTGTTAAAGGCTGTCCTCTTAGCCCAGGAGGAATTTCTGGGCTCTTCACATTTTCAATTAAAATATGAGCAGTTTTCTCTGTTTTGTTTTTTGCTTTTAAATAGAATGAGTATTTTTTTGTGGTTTTGGCATGGCAAATACATGCAAATGGGACTGAACTGAACTTTGGTGTAAGATTCATTTTGATATTTTTCTTTATTTTTTTATTTTTTTATGTGTATGAGTGTACTGTCTGAATGTAGGTTGGTGCACCGTGTCATGTAGTGTGAAGGTCAGAAGAGGGTGTCGGATTCCCCTGCAACTGGAGTTAAAGAGTTCTTTTTTATTTTTTTACTATTTTATTTATTTTTTTCATTTGTTAACAATAAGTAATAATTTATGAGTACAAGCATCCTTCATGTAAAACCAATTTGCAAGCAGTTGTGCACAAACCCACAAAGTCCAAGGGTCCCACCATCCAGCTGGGGGGCTTGTATGTTCAATCAAGTTGATCAAATGAGTGTCAAATCTGTATTGCTGTAGTTTCACCATTCACCCCAATCACAGCCCTTACATTCTACCATGCCCCCTATTCCGCAGATTATTCCCTAGGCTTAGAAAAGGGGGACGGGTGGACGAGAAGCAAAACTGTCTACTTTCTCTGGAGCTGTCATTTTGGACTCTGGTCAGTTCTGGCTGTTTCCTTTCATGGGCTGACAGTTTGTCCAGGAATAACCTTTCAATCCTACTAATGAAGCACAGGCAATTATATGTGTGTGTGTGTGTGTGTGTGTGTGTGTGTGTGTGTGTGTGTGTGTGTATTTAAACAGTACTAATTGTTATGGTAGGTTACTTTTGTATAGACACAGATATTTGGATGGAATGTTTATCCATGAATTACATTTTTTCTTTAAAATATGACAGGGTCTTACTGTGGCTTATAACATCTAACCACTAGAGGATGTAAGTTTGTGTCATCATCCATGGGTTATTCCTCCAAGGAGAGAGCTAATATCCAATTAGATTTGGGATATATGGGCACATGGCTGCCACTGCTGCACAGTATTACCAGGCAGGAGAGATGTAGCTGGTGCTGACAGAGGAGTCTTGCTTGAGTCAAGGAGACCTATATTTGCTTTATTGGATTAGTGGCCTTTGGTAACACTCTCTCGTATTCCAGACACCAACTGTACACTTGCAAGTGTGGTCTCAATACATCTTTCCCATGCTTACATCAGGTCTTCAACAGCAGGGCCTTATCGCCTCTCTTCTTGCAGGTATCCCAGTTTACAGGCAAGAAGCCTTTACCTTTTGGGGGTGCTTGGATCCCCTGGCCAACATCTCCTTGGTAGAATAATCCATTGCTGATATCAGAGCTTTCCTGTATTAATATATTTTGCTTAATTGCACAGCTTAAGGAGACTTTAGTATTATATTTGGTTCTGAATAGAGAATAATCCTTTTCAAGTTCCTAAGTCTATTAGTCAATTAAAGAAGGCAGTTTTACTGGTTTTATAAGAGATTACCTCCATAACATTTGGCTCCAATTTACAGTTAGAGAATGACCTCATCATCATCATATTCCTCCTTGTTCTATGAAGGAGAGGTAGGAAAATCTCTCATATTAAATCTTTGTGGGACCTAGAAGGTAAGTTTCATTAGGACTCATTATAAATAGTTGTTACAAGTAGGATCCACAGAGGGGTTTGATGCCTGTAGCAGTCTGAGGCTTTTCTTCCTTTCAATGTTCAGATGGGCCAACCTTTCTGATGGCACTTCCTGGTACATCCTACATAATGCAAAGTTGTGTCTTTTCTTTCTCAGCAGTTAAGTTGGTGATATTTTGACCTGAGGGAACATACAAATATTTTCCCGTAGTTAGTTTTAAGATTTGATTGCAAAGTTTTTGACAAAAAGATTTCACATATATCGGTATCCCCCCTTTTTAATTTAGGTTTTTGTTTTTTGACCCATGAGCCTCAAAAAAGCAGTTGTAGTAAAAGTACTTACAGACAGGCATCAAGGTGCAGATTTCATCAAATTCACCCAAGCTGTTTTGGGTGACTGTATGTCGTTAACTTGGGAACTAAACTTAATTTCTTAAGTTAAATCATCCTACAGGTAAAAGAGAATGCTAAAAGATGATACTGTACAATAGAAAAATTATAGAGAACATTTGTGTGTGCCAATTCGAAAGTTATTGTTATACAGATTTTAAGTAAAACAAATGTGGACAACAACAATGTATATTTCCAATTAACTAAGGTGCATTAACATTTTTATCAGAACCTTTAAACCAATGTTGTTTAATATACACATATTTACTTTCACTAACTCATAAATCACCATGAAACCTGTAGACAGAGTTTGGGGAAAATTGGATACTTGTTGAACTCACATCAATTAAATATACATTAATCGAATATAGACCCATGTCCCTCTCCCTCCCCTCCCAACCCTCCTGATTCACCATTTCAGTCAGTTTTCTGATGCAGTCTTTCTGTTGTTCTTTTAGTATGCATCCCTCTCCACAAGAAATATTACATGCAGACAGTACACTCATACTCATAAAAAATAAAAAAAATTAAAAAATGAGCTTGCCATTTGTTCTAGTTGTCTTCCATTGCTGTGACAAAACACCCTGACCAACACCAACTTGGGGAGGAAAGGGTTTATTCAGCTTACATCTCCTGGGTCAGAGTTCATCACTTAAGGAGCCCAAGGCAGGAACTCAGGGCAGGAACCTGGAGGCAGTAGCTTAAGCACAGGGCATGGAGGAATGCTGTTCATTGGCTTGCTCCCGTGGCCCATGCCCAGACTGCCTTTTTTTATGGTACACAACACCTGCCCAGGGTGGCATCACCCATAGTGGGCTGGGCCCTCCCACATTGCCCAACAATCAAGACAATACTCGACAGATGTGGTCACAGACCAGTCCAATGGAGCCAATTCCCCTATTGAGGCTCCCTCAACCCAGGTATGTCAAGTTGACACTAAAGCTATCCAGCACACCATTTGACCCAGTCATACCACTCCTGGGTATATACCCACAAGACTCATCTTACTGCAGAAATACATGCACAGTTATATTTATTGCAGCTCTGTTCACAATAGCAAAAAGCTGGAACCAACCCAAATGCCCTTCAACTGATGAGTGGATAGAGAAAATGTGGTACATGTACACAATGGAGTTCTATGCAGTGGTAAAGAGGGACAGCATCATGGACTTTGCAGGTAAATGGATGGAGCTAGAAGACATTACATTAAGTGATGTAACACAGTCCCAGAAAAACAAACAAAGAATGGTATCCCTCATCTGTGGATGCTAGCATCAATAATCCAGTTGTAAAAATTTCTAGTTTGAGTAGGACGGACATTTTTACTATATTTATTTTCCCAATCTATGAGCATGGGAGGTTTGTCCATCTTCTGATATCTTCCTCAATTTCCTTCTTCAGGGGTTTAAAAATTTTTTTGTAGAGATACTTGGTGTCTTTTGTTAGGTTTGTTGCTAGGTATTTTATTGTTTTTGAGGCTATTGTGAGTGGGAGGGTCTCCTTGTAGTCCTTCTTCAGTTGTTTGTTGTTGGTTTAAAGAAAGACTACTGGTGTTTCTAGATTTATTTTGTGTCCTGCCACTTTACCAAAGATGCTCATCATTTCTAGGAGTTTTCTGGTGGAGTTCTTAGTATCCCTTGGGTAGACAATCATATTATCAGCAAAAAGGGATAGCTTGACTTCCTCTTTTCCAATTAGAACTTTAATTTCCTTTCCTAGCCTTATTGCCCTAGCCAGGGTTTCAAACTCTATATTGAAAAGGAGTGGTGACAGGCGGCAGCCTTTCCGAGTTCCTACCTTTAAGGGAATGCTTCTGTCGTTTCTCCATTTAGGATGATATTGGCTGTGGGTTTCCTGCATATGGCTTTGATTACATTGAGGAATGATCCCTCCAGTCCAATTCCCTCTAGGACTTTAAACATGAAGGGATGCTGGATTTTGTCAAAGGCTTTTTCAGTATCAATTGAGATGATGGTGTGGTTTTTGTCTTTCAGTCCATTTATAAGCTTGATGATATTTATTGATTTTCGTATGTTGAACCATCCCTGCAACTCTGGTATGAATCCAACTTGATTACAAAAGACGGTTCTTAGCCACCATATGGGTGCTGGGAATCAAACCCAGGTCCTCTGCAAGAGCATTCAGTGCTCTTAACCACTGAGCCATCTCTCTGGCTCCTTGATATATATTTCTAATTGTATATATCTTTCAAAGATATCTATAATCAAAAGAAATACTGTCGTCTGACATCCATTTTTGCACTTGATAGGCATACTAAAATTCTTCTAGTAGGAGACAGTAAATATAGTAAAAGAGCAAGAAATTAGTGTAAATACAGAACACAGGAATTAATACCGAAAATGTATTAATTCTAGTCAATTTTTCATAGTTTTCTATGATTAAACTAATAACCTCAGAATCCCAAATGAGAAATCAAATTTATAATTGAATTATAGCTTTTATCCCTTGTGATGAGACAATTATTGATGTTCAAATGCAAAAGTGAACTGTGAATAAAGTCTAATCCTTTTGAGGTAATTTTGAGAAGAGATAGAAAAACATAAAAGTACATGTAAAGGATTTGTGAAACATTATGCTAAACTTTTGTGCAAATCTAATTATTGAGTGTTATAGACATACAATATCAACCTATAATAAAGAAGATCTCTCCATGTTCTCTTCATTTATTATGTGCTGATGAATTGGTTTCCATACCAGAACAAGGAAACAAAATACTACATAATACTAAAGATTGAATATATTCAATATTTTATTCATTATATTTGCTATTGCATATTTTATGTAAGAAAATATAAACATATTCACAATAGATAGTAGATAATTTTGAGACTGTATATATGAATATTTTTACTTAATATAGTTTCTGTTCAGCTTTAGTAGCTGTGATATAAGCCAATAATTATTTTTGTTGAAAGTGAAAATAATACACAATATATTTCATAAATTTAACAATGGATAAGGAGTTAAGAAGTTAAGCTTACTCTTACATAATGCTCATGAGTGTAGTACAAGTATTCTTTTGAGTAGCTACACTGAGAAGATTGCTGTACTTCAGGAATTTAAGGCCAGACATCAACAAAAGTAAAGCAAATTCCTAAAACTGAAGAGTAAATACACTCACTTTGACACAGTGACCTTCTATAAGACTCTCAAAATGAAAAGTGATATGAAACATGAATCTTTGTCTTTTATAGAAATGGAATTCGAAATACAGTATTATTTTATCTCTGGAACTGAAGATTTGAAAACATGCAATGAGTGACAATTTGATGATTCTCTGCATCTAATAAATTTTCATAATTTTTCCTGAGAATCTCTGAGCAGACAATGGATAAATTTGATGTCATAAAACTTTAATTTCAGTCTACATGTGAAGCCCTTCTGTAAATTTGCAAGGCAGTTTAATCACCTACACATAGCCATTTAGAAGGAAGGGAAGCAGTCAGACCCCTCTATTGTAGTTTTGGAAGGTGTCACTGAAATGGAATGATGAAAAAATTCAACAGTGATAGTGAGTGTTTCATATCTGAGGGGAGGACCCTCATTTAATAATTCTTTTATTAGGGGTCCTTGAAACTATTAGGGATTTTCTTTCACAGACCAGAAAACTCAGCAGTATTCCATTTAGGCAAGCTGTTGTTTACAGACATCATTCAATCTTTCCTCGTAACGTTCAAAGGTAACCACAGTGTTTGACAGTATATCTCAGTAATATGTAATGATCATGTATGCAATAGGCACATAAGTTGAGTGTCCCCTAAAATTCCTGAAATTTCATATTCTATATCATAACAACAGTGGTGTTCCACATACAACTTCAAAAGGAAAGATACAATAGAACCACTACCTCTAATGCAAAGAAAAATCTTGCTATCTCTCCATCGATTGCGTTGGATGATGGGAGAGGTGTATATCCATTTAACTAAAGAGGAATCCCTTCAGGAGACACTTTAAGTGCTCTAGGAGATAGAGTTGGAAGAAGAAAACGATTGAAAACAATTGGCTTAGCTCTTCAGATTGTGGAGAGAATGAAACAGTGATCTGTCATTGTATGGGCAGACACGTTGCTGGAAAATTGGGTAAATTGGAAATCACTGGAGGGCAGCTATTTTGTCCTCCGGTGCATTAGATATCTTGGAAAATGTTATTAATGGTGAACAATTGTTACTCAAAAGTTTCTACCTGCTTAGAATATAGAATTACATAAAGTCAAGAATCCATTATCATTCTAAAAATATGTACAATATAGATATAAAGAAAATGACAACCAAAATATAAGTTGCTTTTTTTAACATGAGAAAATTTTCAACAAATGTGGATTTTGCCTGCATGTGAGAGTGCATTTGCAGTAAGAAGTCCTTTTCTCCTCATTTTGTTCATTGAACCCATGTAATATTTGGAATCTTGAACTGCAAAACTCAGTGAATAGGCATTATAAAATATTCCCCATTGAACTCATGCATGCATGACAAATCAAGTAAATTTTTTTCATACATTTTTTAATGTTCAATCCATGAAACAAATTTCCTATTTTCATATTAATTATAAATTCTCAATTCTTATTTTGAGATTATGAGCTCCAATTTATGGAATTTACTTAGATTTCAGTAAATATATATTTACTAACTTATTTTTATTTTAACTATCCATTAATTAGCAATACAAGCAAGCCTGTTAAATTAAAACCAGTCATTTGTTATGGCAATACTCCTCCTTCCAGGACTCCCACTTCATCTTAAAGTCCAAGGAATAGTCACAACCGTTCTTTGAATATTAGTCATATTTCTAAGGGATTATATTTTTTGACAACATCAGAGTGGAATATGTAAAACATGACATATTTCTACATGAATGTGTGGAATCTGCTTTAATATCTGTTGTTTATACTAGGTTTAAATTACCTTCTGTTAATATACTTGGGAGCCTCATTTGCCTTTTGGTCCATAACTGGTTTTATATGGATTACTCAAAGATTTACAGCCAAGAAGTTATGAAACAAACATAGGTTACTTAGGTTTGATATTGAAAGTTCTGAATGTTTTTCATTAACGTCTGCCATTTTCATCAATCATAATATAAAATACATAATTTACATATTTACTATTCAATAATTGGTATTCCAGAAATACTAATAATTACTAACAGAAATCTCAAATTTTATCAATATATCAATGCATGTTTAATATGTCATTTATACCATTTTAGAACCACCTTTGTTTCTTTTATATTTACTTTTGTCCACAGTATATCTCAAATCTTCAAATACTAATTATTTTTAAGTAACATGAATTGTATAAATTAATGTTTATAGCTTCAATTAATTTGCTTTGTACCTATTTTTATTTTTTTTATTTTTTTTTAATTTTTTTTAAATTTTATTTATTTCTGTATGTGTATGGATGTACTGTCTGCATGCAGGTTTGTGCACCCGTGTCATGCAACGCCGCGGAGGTCAGAAGAGGGTATCGGATTCCCCTGGAACTGGAGTTCTCCTGGAATTGGAATTTCAGATGGTTTTTGGCCGCCATGTGGGTGCTGGGGATCGAACCCGGGTCCTCTGTAAGAGCGGTCGGCACTCTTAACCGCTAGGCCATCTCTCCAGCCCCTGTACCTATTTTTATAAAATTAGATAATTTGCATTTGTTTATTTTTTCCTGGAACATAGATCCTATGTGTTTGGAGTAAGGCATTGGTCACTGATTAGCATAAGCAACTCCAAGGGTTGGGGCCCAGTACTGAGGCCTCTCTGGGGCCTATGGTTTAGACATTCATAGTAAGTGTTTCAAAAGGCAGATGCAAGTGCCAGAGACAGATTTGGCTGTCCCAGCTGGTATTCACACTTGGAAGACACTTGACTTTGTGAGTGATGGAGAACAGAGGGAAAAAAGAGCTAGGGGGTGTTCCCTGGATGCACACCGACTTCCAGTTCCCCCTCTGTTCTCTCTCTCTTAAATTGACGAACATCAGTCCTCAGCTACATCACACCCTGCATGCAAGTTTACCAAATCTTCTCCAAATAATAGTGATCAACATATTTAATGGACTTCAGCTGTCTTTTGGGGAGACCTGGCAACAAATTTAAGTGAAAAATGTCATTACGAAAAAGGAACACTGCTCTATTGCGTAAAGGTCGGAATCATAAGACCACCAGCTAAGCTAATAGATTTTCAAAAAAAAGAAAATTAATTGAGCAGGCCTAGAGCTACTTCAATAACATACACAGAAATGAAAGGTGGCCATAAGGTGGAACATTTGCCAGGTGACCATTGCTGCTTTGAGCGTACCACCCACAGCAATGGTCTGGATGCCTCATGAGGGAACTCTGGTTGAGTCTCCCAGTAAGGCCTTTTGCAAAGAAAAGTATCATGAAGTCACTTTCCAGCGTTGCCCTAGTCTGCTCTTCTCTGTGCTGGTCCCTGAAGAGGATTTCTTACCCGTCTTGGATTCTCAGTGTATATTACTGGCTAGACTTCATTCAGCAATGGGATCCTCTGTGAGTTCTGGCAGATGTGGGCTTATGAAATTGTGCAGAACTTGGTAAATTTGGCCAGTTTAGCTGAGATGTGAGTAACAAAGTGCTGTGTGCAGAAAAATGCATGCATCTCCACAAGGAGAAAGAACCTTTAAAAGAAAAAAAAAATGTTTATTGCAAGCTCTCATTCTATACTGGGTGCATGTTCCAAGGAGGCTGGAGACTGCCAAGGCAGCTCCTCTTTCATTAGCTTCTATTTTTAAATCTTCTATGACTTAATTAATCTCTTAAAAACATCAAACTCAAGTAGGTAACTATTTCAACAATTCAGAAAATAAGAAAAAAATTTAAAAAGAAGGCTGATTTTTGAAACCTTGTTTTCTCTGGCCCTGCCCCCAAAGCCTCAATGGAGTTCTATGTAGCAGTAAAGAAAGATGACATCGGGGTTGGAGAGATGACCTAGCGGTTAAGAGCACCGACTGCTCATGCAGAGGACTGGGTTCGATCCCCAGCACCCACATGGCGGCTGAGAACCATCTGTAACTCCAATTCCAGGAGAACTCCAGTTCCAGGGGAATCCAAGACCCTCTTCTGACCTCCGCGGCATTGCACTACATGGGTGCAAAAACCCACATGCAGACAGTACATTCATACAAATAAAAATAAATAAATAAATAAATAAATAAATAAATAAATAAATTACTTAATTTAAAAAAAGATGACATCATGAACTTTGCAGGTAAATGGATGGAAGTAGAAAATATGGTAAGTGAAGTACCACAGTACTAGAAAAACAAATGACAAATGGTATGTGGATGCTAGCGCCAATTACTTAGTTGTAAGTATTTCTTGTGCAGGGCTCTTTGAGCTTTTGTCCAAGTAGTTGGGAATGATGCGTATTCGAAACAACAACAACAACAACAACAACAACAACAACAGAAAAGATTGCATCAAAGAACTGACTGAAACAGTAAATCTGTTTGTGTCCATGGTGGGGGTGGGGGGCTAGGGATGGAGACACAGGTCTAGATTTGATTTATAGCATAATCTTGCACACAAAAAAATGTAAAACAATAAATAAATTAAAAAATAAAAATAAATAAAAAAGGAAGGGTTAAAACAGTTTCCTGTACTTGGTGAAGTTTTTTATATAGAGATTTATCATTAAATGTTTTTGAGGCTTTGGGGGCAGGGCCAGTGAAAAATTTGCATTTATTATTATTTTTTAAATTTGTATTTAGCCTTAGTGCATATATTAGTCAGGGTTCTCTAAGGAAACAGAGTCAATAGAACAAATATATATCTATATACAGATTTGTTGATTTGCTCACAGGATTGTGTACAAGGAGTCGAATAATAGCTGCACCACAGTGGAGAGGCTGAGAATCCAGGGAACTGCTCAGTCCACAAGGCTGGATGTCTCAGTAGTCCTAGTCTGGTACTGAGGGCCAGATGAATTCCAGGAGATCTGCCTGTCTTAGTACACACTGGGATCCAGAGTTGATCACAGCAATAAGACAAACTCACAAGTGAGAGAGAAGGCAAGCCGCAAGAAAAAGGGACCAGCTCCCTCTGCCAAGGTCTTTTATACAGGCTGCCGGCAGAAGGTAATGCCTACAATTAGGGTGGGCCGTCCACCTTGAGGTAGTCCAATCTGAAGATCTCTTTCTCATATTTGTTCATCCCTAATCCATTCAAGTTGACACCCAGAACTAACCATCACACTTTTCATGTAATACATTGTAAGCAAATTTATGCCCAATCCCCCATCCCTACCCTCCTATAGTGGCCCCACAAGGAATTTTAGAGATATTTGTCATGTATATTAAGTCCTAGTCACTGGAGCATTTCACAGTAAGAATTCAACCACTGGAGTAAGGTCAGTCTACCTAAAGTCAACCCCCTAAAGAAGATCTATTTTTCCTCAATCCAAGTTACCATTGCCAATGGGTCCTGGGCTAATGTTGGGGCCTGCTGCCTATTTCACTTATATTATGCTGGGTTTTTGTCTTTCTGAGTAGAGATGGGGCCTGTGCATGTTGTTACCATTGGCAAGTTTTCAGAGGTGGTAAAGCCTCTGCAGTTTCAAAAAATAAAAATATATGAACAAACAAATACTATTTATATATTTGTAATTTCCAAGAGATTATTGATTTTTCTTCTTTAAAATATTAAAGCTTCAAATATTTTATTTGTCTCTTCAAACTTTAAAAGAAGGATACTTTAACTGGGGAGGGTGTGGAGTGCTGTTTTGATGGGGAGTGAAAAAAAGAGATAAATAACTCTTAGGTAGTGTAAAAAAATTCAGAAGGAATAATATTAGTCTAAAAATGTTGACAAATTATACATAAAATATTCATCCACGAGTTCATATACATAGCTCAAAGCTACATAACAAGAAACTGCCAGACAGGAGAAAACTTCCTTTGAGTTTTTGACCAAGGTAGTACAAGAGACTCCCAAAACAACACGGACTATTGCCACAGCCCTTGGTTGGCTCCCAATAGGTAAGACATTATGACTGATGACAGAACATACTTCTAACACAGGCTTTGGAGCAGTAGAGCTGGAACTGGCCAGCAAGTCACTGCCCCTGAATCTAGCTCTCATTGCTTTAGAGAGAACTATGCAAGATGGTAAGGGAAAACATGAATTGATGGTACGACCCCAAGTTCAAGGCCTTATAACCACATCAATAACTGGCATATCAATGACATTGGTTCACTACTGGCACCTTTATCTTGGGGGTAGACAAAACTACCCGATTGGATGTAAAGCCCTCTCAATGGGAGGAATCTCATCTGTGGTAGTGTAAACATACCCAAATGCACATGTATGGAGAGATCATAGATTGTAAAGAAAACTCCAAAGATGTGAAATACCTAGAACAAATATATGTTCGTACTATGTGAAAAATAGCAATTCTTATATTTACACACAATCTGAGTCACCACTCATCAAAGAAACTTCTTCTGCAACATATGAAGACTGTCACAGATTTCTATTGGTTACAGACAGACATTGTCTATAAATTTCTCAAGCAAAATGGAACATCTTCAATGCAAACCCTACACCCAAGGTTCACAGAACACAGAACAATGGGTAAAGAGAACACTAATGCATGCCTCTGGTCTCAGCAATGATGCTGCCTCATGCAACAGAGGGAAGGAACACAAAAGGTCACAAATGGATAAAGCACAGAGTCTACAGAGCGTATGGGTCAGGACTCCTGCATTAAAACCCACCAACCGAGGGCCTCTGAATCATTGTCCAGTAGGTAGCAGAAAGATTATAAGAACAAGGGTGGAGGTACATAAGAAGTAGAATCCTACAGAATCCTGGAGCCTTGAGCATGCACAAGACCCACAAGGACACTCAGACAATAACACCTCAGATAACTGTGGACATGGGCATCAGGACCTGATTGAGAGTGGAAGAATTATTAGAAGCAGAGTACTTCTGGGTGAGTTTGAAACATCAAACTCTGAAAAGGGTCAGATGTGTACATTTGTAGACAATCCCCCAGGCCTTCTGGGGGAATGTCAAGATCTGACCATGAGGGAAGGGGGGTGAGAGGCACAGAGTCAAAACACAGACCTTGGGAATTTGGAGAAGGCAGGCTGTCTCGGACTCATTTATTGGGGGCAGGGTTAGGGTTTATGTGCTGTTCACATTACCGCTCTCCTCTTAGTGGACTGTCGTGTTGGCTTGTGATTGACCCAGGCCTGCATCTCTGCTGCTTGTATGGTCTTGTCTGCCTAGGGCAGGTTAGGTTGATGAGGGACAAGCTCTGTGCATGTGCAATTCTCAGCATGCTGGCTACTACATACATTGGCAGTAACCTACAAGATTTAGGTGTAAGAAAGGGCTACTAAATCAGGTATAATTTTCTCAACAATCAACAATCAACGAGGGGAACCTCATTAAAGTAAAATGGTTCCATACAGCAAAAGGAAAAAAAAAATACAAGGGAATGAAGAGAAAAACCCAAAGACTAGGGAGAAAATCTTCACCAGTGACATATCCGACAGAGGCTTAGCACCCATAATATATACAGAACACATAAACCAATGAATCAAGAAATCAATTGACCCAATTAAAAGATGGGTTTAGGGACCTGAGCAGGGAGTTCTCAAAAGGAGAAATGATAGCTAAGAAACATCTTAAAATTGTCCAAAATCATTTGTTATTAGGGAAATCGAAATTGAAAACACTTTAAGATTTCCTCATAGCTCTGACTGGCTAAGACCAAGAGAACCTATATTCCCAAATGTTGCAGAGGATGTCCAGAAAGAAACATGATCATTCACTGCTGGTGGGATTGCAAGCTCTTTCAACACCTATAGAAATCGCTGTGGAGAACTCTTAAAATACAAAAAATGAACCTACTGCTTGACCTGATTAAAGCACTCCTTGGTATATCCCACAATGGACTCATCTTATTACAGAGATACTTGTACATCTGTATTTGTTGCTGGCCTTTTTACAATAGGTAAGAAATTGGAGCAACTTAACTGATGAGTTGGTAATGAAAATGTGGTATTTATATAATGGAATTTCATTTAGCCTTCAAGAAAACAAATCATGAAATTTCCAGGTAAATGGAAGGAAATAAAAACTGTTATTCTAAGTGAAATAACAAAGAGTCAGAGAAAAAAGTATATTTTCCCTCATATGTGGATTCTAGCACCAAATATTTGTATGTGATTGTATGTCTTGATGTAACTGCAGGAATGAGGGAAATGGAAAAGAACCAAGGAGATAAAGGAAAGAAGGAATTAGGGAGAACAGTAGAAAACAAGTGTTAGAAGGGAGAGATAAGTCAAGTGGGGTACTTAGATGGGGATAAGGAAGGAGGCTTATGCAAGGTATTTGGAGAATACAGGGGAGGAAGCAGCTCAAGAGAGGTGGGACAATAGGAGACTGGCATTATCAACAGTTTTGTTAGCACTATTTGTTAAAGATGCTCTCTTCCACTGAGTGTTCTTGGCCCCCTTTTCAAATATCAGGTGACTGAAATTGCTTATATTCATGTTTGGGCCTTCAAATATGTGTCATTGTTATACATTATCTACTTTGTGGCAGTACCAGGTTGTTTGTATGAATATATTTCTGTAATATAGTTTGAAATCTGCTATAGTAATCCCATAAGCATTGGTCTTTGTGCTCAGGGATGCTTTGGCTTTCTGGTATCTTTTTTGCTTCAATATAAATTTCAGGATATTTTTTCTAATTATATATATATATATATATGTGTGTGTGTGTGTGTGTGTGTGTGTGTGTGTGTGTGTGTTTTCAATTAATTCATTCTTCCAATACAGAAGGTGGGAGGTTCTCCCCTCTTCTGATATCTTCCCTCTTTCTTTAAAGATTTAAATTTTTTATTTATATCTTTATTTTATTTATATCTTTTTTATTTATATCTTAAATTTTTTATTTATATCTTTATTGCTTATGGGCAGATTTATTTTTTTTTATGTGTATGAATGTGCTGTCAGCATGTAGGTTTGTGCACCTGTGTCATGCAATGCCACGGAGGTCAGAAGAGGGTGTCGGATTCTCCTGGAACTGGAGTTCTCCTGGAAATGGAGTTACAGATGGCTCTCAGCTGCCATGTGGGTGCTGGGGATCGAACCCAGATCCTCTGCAAGAGCAGTCGGCGCTCTTAACCAACAGGCCATCTCTCCAGCCCCTAGGGCAGATTTGTTATGAAGAATTTTTAGGCTATTTTAAATGGGAGGGCTTCCATGTGCTGCTTCAGTGATTTTTGTAGATTAATTTTATAGTCATTTCTGTATAATATGATATCATCTGCAAAGAGAAATAATTTTTCCTCTTCTTTTCCAATTAGGACTCCCTCAATTTCTTCCTGTTCTCTTATTGTTCTTGCTATGTTTTTGTTTGTTTGTCTGTTTGTTGTTGGTTTTTATTGCATATAGCTTGACTTGTTGAGGTATATTTCCTGCTGTCTAATTACCTTGAAGACTTTCAACATAAATACATGTTGGAGTTTTGTCTAAGGTCCTTTCTGCATCTATTAAGAAGACTATGAGGGCTGGAGAGATAGCCTAGTGGTTAAAAGCACTGACTGCTCTTGCAGAGGACCCGGGATCGATCCCCAGCACCCACATGGAGGCTAAGAACCGTCTGTAACTCCAATTCCAGGAGAAATCCAGTTCCAGGGGAATCTGAGACCCTCTTCTGACCTCTGCGGTATTGCACGACACGGGAGCACAAACCTACATACAGACAGTACATTCATACACATACAAAAATAAAATTTTAAAAAGAAGACTATGCGATTGTCATGTTTATTTCCATTCATATGGTTCATGACATTTGTTAACTGATTTATATTTAACAATCTCTGCATCTGTGAAATAAAGCTGACTTGCTCATGATTATGGTCTTCAAGATTTATGTCTGCATGTGTTTTGTGAATGTTTTTTGAGAATATTTGTCTCCATGTTCATTAAGGGGGGGTTGTTGTATCTTTATCTGGTTTGGGTATTAGACTGATGCTGGCTTCATAAAAGGAATTTTATAGTTCTCCCTCTGTTTCTATCTTTTTGAATAATTTAAATATTTTGGTTGTAGATCATTTTTGCATCTCTGGAAGAATTCTGCTGTGAACCTTCTGTTTTGTGTGTGTTTTTTTGTTGTTGTTGCTGTTCTTCTTCTTGTTGTTTTGTTTTTTTGTTTGTTTGGTCATGAGGTTTTATACTACCGTTTCAATTTTCTTATTTGTTATGGGTCTGTTTATGTGATTGAAATCTTTTTTTTTTTAACGTATATTTTGTATTTCCATGAATTTAGAAGTTCATCCATTTTTTTTTTTAGATTTTCAACTTTAATAGACTATAAGCTTGTAAATATTTCCTTATAATGCCTTAGGTTTTTTTTTTAATGTCTTTTGTGATGCTTCCCTGTTAACCTCTGATTTTGTTAATTTGTATTTGCCATTTATTTCTGTTGGTTAACTATACTAAGGGTTTATCTTCCTTAACATTTCAAAGAACCAGTTCTTAGATCCATTGATTCTTTGTATTGTTTATTTTTTTTTTTCTATTCAGTTAGTTTTCCTCTGATTTTTGTCTTCTACTGGATTTGGATTTCATTTGTCATTTCCTTATAAGTATCTTGTATTGTACTGATAAGTTATTTATATGTATTTTTTCTGATTTTTTTCGATGTAGGCACTTAGAGCCAAATTACCAGTTGGGAATACTTTTAAAGTTTCTGAAAGTTTTTGGGTGGAGAGATGACTCAGCATTTAATAGCACTGACTGCCCTTGAAGAGGACCAGATTTGATTCCTAGCACCCACATGGAGACTGATAACTGTCCTAACTCCAATCGATCCAATACCCTTTTCTGACCTCTGTGGAACTTGAATTACATGGGTGTCCTTACATAAATGTAGACAAATACAATCATACATATGAAATAAAAACAATAAAATAAATATACCAGAGATTTATTTTGTTGTACTATCATTTTACATTTAGTTACAGGAATACATTTATTTATTTCTTAATTTCTTCTTTGACTCATTCATCATTCAGAAATTTGTTTAATCTCCATGAATTCATTTAGTTTTTAGAGCTTCTTTAGCTGTTGATTATAGGCTGTATTGTATTGTGGTCTTATAGAATGCATGTAATTATTTCAATTTTCTGTATTGTTTAAGATTTTTAGGGGGATCCCAGGGTGTGGTAAGTTTTAGAGAAACTCATGAGAGATGCTGATTAGAAAGTTTATTTTTTGGATGCTTTGATAGAATATTTGGAAGATATCTGTTAGTCCATTTGATGTAAGATATCATGTAATTCAGATGTTTCATTGTTTATTCTTTGTCCAGTTGCCCTGCTTACTGGGGATAATGGAGCAATTAAGTCACCTACTACTAGCAAGTTGAGATTAATCTGTGTTTTACAGTCCTGTAATAATCATTTTATAAAATTGGGTACACAAGAATTTTGTGCATATATTTTCATAATTGTAATATATTCTTGGTTAATTGTTCCTTTGATTAAAATGAAGTGATGTTCTTTTTTCTTCCAATTAGTTTTTATTGAAATTTATTTTGTCAGATGTTAGACTTGAGATGCCTGCTGACATTTTAGTGCCATTTGATTATTATTTTCCATCCTTTTACCCCCTGGTTGTGCCTATCCAGGAAAATGAGATGCTTCTTAAAGACACCCAATAGATTTATTTTTATTTTTTTTTCATTTTTTATTGATGCTTTGTGTATTTCATACATCATTTTCCAATTCAGTTCAGGCATATTTCCCTTTCCTTTCCCCCCACCCCACCCCACCCTATCCCAGATTATGCATTCTGCCATAACTGTCCTGCATCTTTCTCTCAGTTTTTTTTTTCATTTTTTATCAATAAGTGATAATTTATGAGTACAAGCACCCTTCATGTAAAACCAATTTGCAAGCAGTTGTGCCCAAACCCACACAGTCCATGGGTCCCAACATCCAGCAGGGGGGCGCTTGTATGTTCAATCAAGTTGATCAAATGAGTGTCCAGACTATATTGCTGTAGTTTCACCATTCACCCCAATCGCAGCCCTTACATTCTACCCCGCCCCCTCTTCCGCAGATTGTTCCCTAGGCTTAGAAAAGGGGCACAGGTGGATGAGAAGCAAAACAGTCTACTTTCTCTGGAGCTGTTGTCTTGGACTCTGGTCAATTCTTGAAGGAATAACCCACTTCAATTCTTGGAGGAATAACCCACGGCTGATGCCACAAGCTTACATCCTCTAATGGTTAGGAGATGTTATAAGCCACAGTAAGATCCTGTCATATTTACCAGAAAAAAAATGTAATTCATGGATTAACTACCATCCAAACATCTATGTCTATACCAAAGTAACCTACCATAACAATTAGTACTGTTTAAATACCTATATATCTAATTTCTTGTGCTTCATTAGTAGGATCAAAAGGTTATTCCTGGACAAACTGTCAGCCCATGAAAGGAAACAGCCAGAATTGACCAGAGTCCAAGATAACAGCTCCAGAGAAAGTAGACTATTTTTATTTTTAATCCATTCCAAAAATCCTTGTCTTTTCAATGGGTAGCTGAGGCCATTGACCTTTTAGAATTAATATTGAAAAGTGTATTTATTACTGTCATTTTAGTCTGTTTGTGTTCTTGTTCCTATTTTGTGTTTCAAGAGTTGCCTCAGAAGATTTTATGGGGAGATATATCTATCTATCTATCTATCTATCTATCTATCTATCTATCTATCTATATCTATCTATCTATAGATATAGATATAGATATAGATATAGATATAGATATAGATATAGATATAGATATAGATATAGATATAGATATAGATATAGATATTTTTTTAATCCCACATAGAGGTAAACTCCTTGTTCTCCAGAAGTTCCTTGTAGGGTGGAGACTTGCTAGGACTCTCTGGAGTTTTATAGCCAGGCAAAAATCTCTATTATCCCTATTAGCATGCTAATAAGTAAAGGAGGTCTGCATAAGGCAGAGTACCAAGTGAGCCAAGGCTAGTTTGCAAATGTGTATTGGTGATAAGGGGGTCTGACCTGGCTTTCTTGCTTTGCAAATTAACACCACTTGCTTCCTGGAAAGACCTATCTTTCTTTATAAATTTGTTTTGTCTTCTATAATTTTGTCTACCCTTTCACAATAAAAATAAAAATGCCCAGTGTAAGGATAAGCATTGGGATTTGGGTAAGTGTCCAAAATCCAATAAAAAGATTATTTAAATGATTAGGGTTTTGTTTGTTTACTTTGAAATTTATTTTTAGTTAGAGCTCAGCTGATCCTGGTGGTTCATGCTTTTAATCCCAGCACTCCAGAAGTAGAGGTTGGCAGATGTCTGAGTTTGAGGCCAGCTGGTGTATGTGGTGAGTTCCAGGCCAACCAGTGGTACATAGTGAGACCCTGTCTCAGAATAAAGTTAGAGCTCAAAAAGACAAACAGGAGGGAACAGCAGTATTTAATGTTATGATCTTTTAGACAGATTGGATTGCCAAGTCTCTACCCAGGAGGAGAGATTAAATAATTGTGCTATAACTCTAGCTGTGTATGTTACTCAGAGTTGGGGCCCAAAGGTAATTAGAAAGGAGGATTCAACTCTCACTTGCTTCTAAGCTTGCTAATGGCTATCTTCTGTCTAAACAGTTTGGTGTCAATGTGCACTATAAAATAAGTTAGATTTCAAGTCTACGTTCGTTGGATTATTAAACCCAGTATTTGGGTTTATAAATAAAACTGTGCTATGTAACTGAGAACTACAACATGATTAAAAAGTCTTTAGAAAAAAAAGAATTGTTTTCTAATCTCTTCTTAATAGTCATTACTATTTTCAGTCTTTTGTATTGCTTTGAGTACTCCTTATAGCTGGTTTGGTGAACATGATTTTTTTTTTCATCCTATACCTGTCATGGAAAGTTTTCATTCCCATTTGTCCAACATAAATAGTTTTTCTAGTTATTCTGGGGTTGGCATCCATAGTCACTTAGAACTGAGAATATGTTGGTAAAGGCTTTTTGAGCATTCAAAGTTTTCATTGAAAGTCAGCTGTAATTCTGTTGGATCTTCCTTTACACATAACTTGTTTGTCTCTAGCAGCTTTCAGTATCCTCTCTTTGTTCTATATATTTAGTGTTTTTAATATGATACTCCATGGGGAGATTATGTTCTGATTCTGTGCTTCTGGCATCTCTATAGACATGTCTTTGCTTAATATAGGGAAGTTTTATTCTAAAATCTTTTTCCTGTGTATTCCATTCCTGTGTTTGTATTTTTTTATTGTCATTGCTTTTTATGTACAATATTTTATTGATGTTTTGCATATTTCATACATGATTTCTCAGTCCAATTTAGACACATTCCACTTCCATGCCTACCTCCCCACCCTAGTTCATAAATTCTGCCATACATGTCTTGCATCTTTTTCTCAGTCTTTTTAATGTTTTTCTCTGCCAAGGTTTATTATTTTGGGCAGAAGTTAACTGGTTTAGTCAGTTCTTTGCCCCAGTCCTTTTGTTGTTGTTGTTCCCTCCCTATTTGTATTGCTCCATAATATGCCTATATATACACATTACATGTGCACAAAAATATGACCTCTGAAAATAAACTGTATGTTAATTCCAAAATACATTTAGAAATTCACATTTTTCCTTTTAATTTTATATTGTTCTAAAATATGAATATATGACCTCCATATATATATATATATATATATATATATACTCCAATTATAATATATGAACATAAATGGTAAGTTAATTCTAGAGCCCATTAAGCGATTAATATTATAACAGCACTGCTGTTTTCAGAGAAAAAGAAATATAACATTAACATTGCTTAGCTTGTCTTTCAACTGGGGATTTGGTGCTAGAATCCACAAATGAGCCATACAATTTATTGTTTTTTTTTTTCTGGGACTGTTACTTCACATAGCATAATGGCTTTGATTTCCAACCATTGACATGCAAAGTTCATGATGTCATCTTTCTTTACCGCTGCATAGAACTCCATTGTGTAGCTGTACCACATTTTCATTATCCACTCATCTGTTAAAGGACATTTGGGTTGGTTCCAGCTCTTTAGTATTGTGAAGAGAGCTGTAATAAACATAGACTTGCATGTATCTTTGTGGTAGCATGAGTCTTGTGTGTATATAACCAAGAGTGGTATGACTAGGTCACGTGGTAGGCTCATTTTAAGTCTTTTAAGTGTTCTCCACACTGTTGTCCATAGTGTTTGTAAGAGTTTAGATTCCCACCAGCAATGGATGAGTGTTCCTCTTTCCCCCCAATCTCTCCAGCATTTGGTGTCTTTTTTTTTTCTTGATCCTAGCCAGTCTGATTGGAGTGAGATGATATCTTAAAGTGGTTTTATTTTTTTTATTATTTTTTATTTATGTGTATGAATGTACTGTCTGAATGTAGGTCTGTGCACCCATGTCGTGCAACACTGTGGAGGTTAGAAGAGGGCATCGGATTCCCCTGGAACTGGAGTTCTCCTGGAGTTGGTGTTACAGACAGTTCTGTGGGTGCTGGGGATCAAACTCGCATCCTGTGCAACAGCAGTCACTAGGCCATCTCTCCAGCCACTTAAAGTGGTTTTAATTTTCATTTCCTTAATTATTAATGATGTTGAACACTTTTTAAGATGTTTCTCAGCCATCTTTACTTCCTCACAAGTGAGTCTCTGTTCAGCTCTTAACTCCATCTTTTGAGTGGGTCATATGTTTTGTTATTTGTTTTCTGAGTATGCTTAATGAGCCAAGTACTTCAACTTTAATGCCCATTCTTGATATTCTGTTTTCCATTTCACTTATTATGCTTTTGAAGTCTTCTCCTTTTGTTTCAAAAGGACTTACTGAGTTTTTCAATTCCATCTTCATTTGGCTTAGGTTTTATTCAATATTTTTATCTCTTTTGTTAACTTATTTTTCAAGCCCTGAATTATTGGGTGATTTCACTCGGTTACATATTTGTCTTTTCTTGAGCTTCTCTCACAAGTTTTTGCCTATCCTCTTTAATTTTTTGAATTGTTTTCTGTGTGTTCTTTATGTTCTTTAATCATATTTATGATTGTTTGTTGGGCCTGCTTTGTCTTGGCCCACGAGGACCTTGGCAACTTCTTGAGCCTGCTACACCTTAAAGGAAGTAAGGCAGCTGGGACAGGCTTGTTTACAACTTAGGGGCCCTTATCAGCTGGCTTTAAGGAAACAAGACCTAAGCTAAAGGAAGTAAGGTAGGCGGTTCAGCTGGTCCTAAGTAAACAAGAGGGGACTAAAGGAAGTAAGGTAGGCGGTTCAGCTGGTCCTAAGTAAACAAGAGGGGACTAAAGGAAGTAAGGTAGGCGGTTCAGCTGGTCCTAAGTAAACAAGAGGGGTCTAAAGGAAGTAAGGTAGGGCAGCCAGGGTTGTTTTGAAACTTTTCCCATTGGCTCTACCTATTTGACCTTTAAGATGATTGGCTGTTCCCTTGTGGTCTTTGCCTTTATAAGCCGCTGCCTGCCGCAGTAAAGTGAGCTCTTGCCTTGACCAGACTCCCTACCCCAGTGTGGTTCTTTTCAGGTCAGCGACACTCGCCAGCCAAACTGCTCAGCCCCAGAGGAGGGACAGGCTGGCTCAACTCTCCTCTCTGCCCTACCTGCCAGAGGACCCGGCAATTGTTATTTTCAGTTTCTCATCATTGGTTTCCTAATGGTGATTCTCATTGAGAACAATTCTTTATGACTGGTGGATTTTGTTGGTAACATATTCTCTTGCTTTTTTTTTTATATGCTATTTGTGTTTTGTGTTGCCATTTTGTCATATGAATATCTTTTCTTTGTGTTTCTAAAGAAAATCCTTTTCTGCCTTTGTTTAATTAGCGAAGCTTGTTTCTCTGCACATTGCTGATGTAGCTTGTTTGTTGTTTGCTCACGTATGAAAAGTTAGTTGGTTGTGTGCTTCAGTTTGTCACAGGGTAGTAGGCTGGTCTGAGTAGGAGGTGAGTCTGTGGTAGGCAGATCAGGATGCAGGCCAATGGCAAGATGAGGGAGGGGACAGTCTGTGCAGTGTCTAATAAGCAAAGCTAGAGAACTGGCCTGGGTGCAAGGGATCAGGAAGCATTGGGCAGGAATTGACTAATAAGATAGTCTAGAGATTTGAGGCAGTAGAGAAGGAGTACACCTGGGTCCAAAGCTATAGGAGGGATAGTGGTAAGGCATGGGGACACTGGGGAGATGGAAGATGGATGTTGGGGCAGGGGAGTGAAACTGGTAAGACTACAAAGGAATCCAGATGCATTGGGAAGAACCTGACTACCAGGGTTTTAGGCTGGTACGGGTCATGCAAATCAGGAGACCAGAGACAAGGTCTGGGAGGTAACCTGTGGAGGGTCAGTCAATCTAAGATACAGAATTAAGGCAGGCTGGGTAGTAAATCTAGTTCAGAGATCTGAGATGGAATTTCAGAATTGGGCCCAGGCCCAAGGTTAGAATGGGAACAATGGGTAGGGGAAGTGGAGGGGCCCAGCATTCAGGCTTCCATGTTATTTTTTGAGGTAAGAAAATAAAGCTTAAACCCACTTTTATTTCTCAGATCTACCTGGCCCTCATTCCACCAGCTCTGAGAATTTAGCCAAAATTGGCCATGCTCAGATTTTCACAGGGATACTTGGACCTAAATACACGTCCTCATGCTAGCACCCCAAGCAGTCTACCAACTGAGTTGTTGCCAACACCAATCAGATATTTTCTTTTTAAAATATTTTACTTTTTTTTTTTTTTTTAATTAGCGTGAGTGTATTTCTTGCATGTAAGTGTACCTATGTCATGCAATGCCCACAGAGGTCAGAAGAGGGTGTTGAGGCCCCTGGAACTTGAGTTATAAAACGTCATTAGCCACCATGTGGGTGCTGGAATCTAATCAAATAAGTCCTCTGCAAAAACAACTGATCCTCTTAAGCACTGAACCATCTCTCCAGTTGCAAATCAGACATTGTCTTAATGTTAATAAAGAGCTTGTCAGTGTCATTAAGTAATTTTCTTTGACTGGAATATCCCTTCACTGTTTCAGCAGATCCTTAAATTACAACATTTAATGTACTAATCTTAAGGACATACTTAATTGGATTTCTAAATTTGCAAGTTTGTGCTGGTAATTGTAATCTGATAAATGGTAATCTTACTTAAAATGCACAAAATACTAAAATTTAAGTTGTTTCTTCACAAGATATCCTGAATATTCATTCATATCCTGCCATGTGGGGATGCCAAATTAAAAAAAAAATGTTTGTAGTTGATTAAGCAAGAGTAAGCCTGATCTGTTCTAAATTGTTATGATTTCTCTCAGAAATATTGTTTTCTTCCTTAAGAAATATATCATCTCTTTCTATTGTACAGCACATCAAACGATGTTTAAGATAGGAATGAGAGATCTTTGATGAGTTTGACAAAGAAGGTATTTTTTGACCCTTCTGGCTAGAAACTTCATACAAAACCAGAAACAGATTATATCAACTTATACTTGTTCGTTTCTTATTAGCCAGCTTGTTCTTCATGCCCCTGCTTTCAAACACAGCATTAGCTTTTATTACTCTATCTTACATACATGCATTATTCTGAGTCAGAGACATTGATGAGTCAGGAGAGAGAAAAATAATATTTTATAAGACTACAACTCCACATTCCCTTTGTCTTGTAAGACTTAATTACACCAGGAGCACAACCATTATAAAACTGATGAGTTTTTTTTTTCTTTTCTTAAAGATCAGCTTAATCTAAACAAGCTGAATAAAATATATAATCAGAATGAACACATATTTCTAATGTTTTTAACACATATGATTAACTTGGATAGAAGGTTATGCAAAAGTTAATTTGTAAAAGATCTTTAGAGGAATCATTGACACAGAAGTCACTCCCACACTGCCACCCACTGTTACCTGCTTTTGCACCATTGCAAGGTAATTTATTGCCCTGCAGTGTCAAAGGATATAGCCTAGCATTAAACTGAGGAAATTCAAACATTAAAATATGTGGTTAAAAGAAGCATTGTTTAGCAAAGAATGTTGCTCTTATTTCATTCTTGACAGCTGAACTAATCTGAACAACAATCACTTTGTTTCTTGCCTGTTTTACATGCTTTCATTCTGCCACTGACTCTTCCTCAAATGACAATTTTCTGTGAAGTGTCAGAGATGCTTATTCTCCATCTCATTTCCCTGTGTGTAACACAATGCGGCAAATATTTTTAGTTGTAAGTGAAAGGGATGTGTGTGTTACTTGATTTTTTGGGCAATTACTGTATATGATTGCTTTATCCCCAAAATGACATGTACATTTCCAGCACAGAGTGTTCTTCAAAAGAATCATCCCTGTGTTTTACAGAGGAGCCAACCCATTTGCTGAAATTTCAACTCAAATTTCTAGAAAAGAAGCAACAATTTCTTATCTTAATGTACAAATTGTCATTTTTTGCAGTGTGACTCTCATAATAAAATGTTCAGAGGTATAGAGAGCAACAGAGAGAAGAAAATCATTTTACATTCAGAGAATAGGCTGTGAAGCAAACAAATGCACCAATAAACAAACTCGTGTTGATTTTATTATTGAGGTGCTTTTAGTAACTGGATAAGTAAGACGTCCATTTATTGATATTTGAAAGATATTCAGATATGATTGTGAATATAAACATATGGCTTTGGTTAAAAAAAAGAATCAATATAAAATCTGGTTGTTGGGAGGATATTCATTATGCCATCAAGGAGTTTGCAGCATTATGGAAATGTGCATTTTACTAAATGTACAATGTGTAAAGAACTGGTTTGCTTGACCTCTTTTATAATTTGAATAATCATTTGCAGGCTAAGATAGAATTAAATATATGTATTCAGTGTAAAACTGATTTGGGGGTCAATATTCACCACTGCCACTTTCATATCGCCTGTGTTTAGGATCAGGAATAGAGAGATAAGGGACAGCATGGGGGAGGCAGGGGAAAGTCAACTAAAACTAAAGATTCATGAAAAATACATAAAAGAAACCTGTTACTTTCCAAGCTAATTAAAATAATTCTTAGAGTTTATTTTAAATAATGAATAGTTGTGCCAGATAATAGCAAACATACCACAGCTTTATAAAGGTGGTGTTTTTAAATATTAGTTTATACTTTTCATCCAGTGAAACTCCCCACATATCACCATGGGCAATTTTTTATTAAAGGAAAATTGAGTTTATTAAAATTCACTGAACCAGAGATGTGCCAGACCATGACAGTTTTTCCCAGCATGTCCAGAGAAGGCTCAGAAGCAGTGTGTTCATAGCCTTGATTTTACCTTGAGGGAATTAGAATGCTCCAGAATGGGTAACTGAAATTTCACAAAGTTTAGAGAATAGCAGTTGAGGGTTGGGTAACAAAGTAAGGTGAGTAGTCAGAAGCAAGTTTTGATAGTTAAACTACTGTTGAATAGATATGTGGTTTGCAACTGTTTCAAATAAATTTCTCCTGAGTCATTTATTGAGACATATATTGAATTTATTTGGTCTTTTGTACTTTTTTCTTTCCACCATAAAGATTTCCCAAGGCGTTGGTGGGGGCAATGCTAATCTCCCTAGAGGAATATTGGGTCCACCGTTTAGTTAGGGTTTTTCTTTTATTTGATGAAAATAAATCATTCGATGAGGCTACAAATAGGCAGCCTCTGGTCTCTGTATGCATCTCTCCATAAACAATAGGCAACTCTTCACATTACTATGATTGGATTCTCCCAGAATAAACACAAAGTCAAAGTAAGACCTCCTGTAATAAATGGACTCATACTTGAAGGATTAGAAAAACATAAATTTATTATTGATTAATTCTTCAGGTTAGATCTTATTGGGATAAAAGCAAGTCTGTGATTATAGAAACCTTAATAAATGTCTTGGGTCTTTTGTGAGGTTATGTAAGTTTAAGGATGCTTCTCCTGGGGTACATTCTGAAAAAAGAATTAAGTTGGATTAAGAAAAGCTTACTTGAAATGAAAGTAAAGAAATGAAGCACATTTAAGAGACAAGAGGAGCCTGATCGTGAAGTGGGAAGTACTGAAAAATCTTGTTCTCTTCCTTTAAAAAGTGCAAAAAAGACAAAAATAAAAAATAAAATAAAAAGTGCATTACTTTTGTTTATTTATTCAATAGTGTGTGTGTGTGTGTGTGTGTGTGTGTGAGAGAGAGAGAGAGAGAGAGAGAGAGAGAGAGAGTTTATGTGTGTATGTGTCTGTGTCTGTGAATGTCTTTGTGTCTTTTTCTATGTCTGTGTTTGCATGTGCCATAGTGCCTCTGCAGAAGTCAGAGAAGAATTTGTTGGAATAAGTTCTCTCCTTCTACGGTGTGAGTTCAAGGGATGGAATTGAGGGCATCAGGCTGGGCATACAGCACACTTACCCACTGAACCAATTCACTGGTTTGGGTTTGGTATTTTTGTGAGTGGTTTGTTTATATCTTTATATCTTTATGAGATGGGTGGCATATTCACAAAGTAGGTGAACATGTTTCTCTCCCAGCCCATGGAAGCTATGATCATTTTTTATAAAATGTTTTTTATCACTGTTTTGTGTATTTCATACATCATTTCTCAGCCAAATTTAGACCCATTCCCTTTTCCATGCCCCCCATTCCACTCTAGATCATGTGTTCTGCCATACATGTCTTGCATTTTTTTCTCAGTCTTAAAAGTTTGTCTCTGCAGAGATTTATTCTTTGAGCATAAGTTAACTGAAAATAAACTGTACGTTAATTCCAAAATATGTTTAGGAGTTCACATTTTCCCCTTAATTTTTATTATTCTAAAATATGAATAAATACCCTCCACTCATATACAACCATTACGAAGTCTGAAAATAAGTGGTAAGTTAATTCTAGAGCCAGTTAAGGGGTTCACATCATAACAGCACAGTTGCCTTAAGATAAAAAGAAATATAACATTAACTTTGCTCAGCTCACCTTTAAACTAAGGATTTAGTGCTAGCATTCACAAATAAGGGATACCATTCATCATTTGTTTATCTGGGACTGTGATGCTTCACTTAGCATAATGGCTTCAAGTTCCATTCATTTACCTGAGAAGTTCCTGATGTCATCTTTCTTTACTGCTGCATAGAATTCCATTGTGTAGATGGATCGTTCTTTTACCATGTGTTTGTCATGATTTTCTTGAGAAGACTGCAGGAGGTTCAAAACCACAATTCAAATGATTTTAAAATAAAGCTAGGTGCTTAATATTCAGAGTGTGTGCATGCTTTGGCTAGGAAAACCCCTCTTTGCTTAAGTTCTTGATATATTAAGAAGATGCTAACCATGACTTCAAGAAATTTAGCCACTTGGGGTCATTTTTGATAGTCACAAGGTAAAGCTGAAGTTTTCATGGTTAACAGATGTCTAATTCTTTACCAACCCAATCTCATTGTGAGGAATATATTCTTTTCTAACTCTCCCTGGGATAATCCAATCTTTGGGCTTTCCTGGATTTTTTTTAGTCCAAATACATTCTTAGACACAAAGTCCCTGATTTGGTCTGCTTGGCTTGTTCTATGTAACTTACACAGGGTTAGCAGAGTTTTTCTATGATGATAGCTACATCCAGGTTGCTAAAACATTACTTTCTCTAGAGAGAATGAGTGGCTCACAAGGTCATTCCCAGACAAATTTTCTTGGAGAAAAAGATGAGAGAGAGAGAGAGAGAGAGAGAGAGAGAGAGAGAGAGAGAGAGAGAGGAGGAAGAGTAAGAGGAAGAAGAGGAGGAGGAGAAGAAAGAAATGGAGGATGGATAAGAAAGACCAGGAGGTAAAAGAGGTGGGGGAGGAAGAGGAGAAAGGAAAGGAGTAAAGGGAAGGAAAGGAAGGAGAAGGGAGAGGAAGGGAAGTGAGGATGGATTGATTTGTAGCTCTACCTTCTACCTTTTATTGGACACTCAACCTCATTACCTCCAAGTGTCACACCACATGAGGAGCAACTCAAGTTTAGACCTTCAACACACTTGTGACCTTATGATCCATTACAGTGCCCTTTCTCCAAAATGATAATTAAGAGTGGGGCAAGTTTTCTCATGTTATTCTATTCTGTCCTCATTTACCTCATCCTCCTCTTGCAAATACAGATTAAAGACACTGCATTTGAGCACCTAAAACTTTAGCATGTATCTTTACTATAAGAGCTTCCACGTGTATGAAATACAAAATCTACAATAAAATTTACAAAAATAAATAAATATAGCTTCCATTTAATTATATTTTCATAATTTTTTCTAACATGAAAGTTAGCAAGTCCATAGATTCCAATGAATATAACCTGGACATCTATCTGGGTTAATTGTTCTAACTGCCACACTAATAGTATTAGATTCTCTAACACTAAGCAGGTAGTGATTTTTAGCTTTGATCAATTTTATTAGCTTGTTTTTGGTCTTTTTGCAACAAGGTCTCCCTGTAGCCCCAGCTGGCTTGGAATTCACTATGTAGACCAGAGTTTCCTCGAACTCAGAGAGATCTGCCTGACTCTGACTACCAAGTGCTGGGATTAAAAGAGTTCACCATCATGCCCAGCGGTAGAATGTAAGGGCTGCGATTGGGGTGAATGGTGAAACTACAACAATATAGACTGGACACTCATTTGATCAACTTGATTGAACATACAAGACCCCCCTGCTTGTATGGTGGTGGGACCCATGAGCTGTGTGGGTTTGGGCACAACTGCTCGCAAATTGGTTTTACATGAAGGATGCTTGTACTCACAAATTATCGCTTATTGTTAAAAAAGAAATGAAAACGAAACAAAACAAAAAAACAGAAAGATGCAGAAAAGTTATGTCAGAATGCATGATCTGGGATGGGTAGTTGTGGGGTGGGAGGAAGGGAAGGGGATATATGCCTGAACTGAATTGGAAAATGATGTATGAAATACGCAAAGCATCAATAAAAATAAAAAAAAAAACAAATAAAAGATTTTGCCATCATGCCCAGCCTTATTATTTTAAGTAGTGTTCTTATGTTAACCAAGTTGGAGGAGCATATACCAAAGAGCATATCATTTACAGGAAAAGTATACATTTCAGAACCTGCCTTTATCATGGGCCATTTCTAAGGTCTGAAAAATGTTGAATAGAGACATAGCTAGATATCTGATCGAGAATAGAGATATATATATATATCAGTTATTCTTTATGCTCTTTCCAAGACTTCTTCACTTAAAGTCTTTCTTATAGAAGCTGTACTTTAACAAGGGTACCCAATTGTTTCACTTTGTTCCTGTTCCATATGTGGTATGGAAGCCATTTTAGATTTTAGTTTTATATAGTCTCGTCTGCATGTCATAGAAAATGTAAATGATTAGTAAGATCAACAATTGGTGAATATGTGTGATTAAAGTTTCTTGTTTGGGAATTTGCTCAGTTATTAAGAATATGTACATTTCTTGCAGAAGACCTGAGTTTGGGTTCCAGCACCCAGGACAGGTGGCTCACAAGCATCTGTATCTCTAGCTTCCAGGAACCTGAAGTCCTCTTCTAGATTCTATAGGTACCTTCTCTCACATATTACATAACCCATCACGAATACACATATACACATAATTTTAAGAAATACATATTTTAATTGCTGCTTTGTACTTTAAGGAAATTTTGTGGTCCTTCAAATGATTCAGTTGCATGTATTAGCCAATTTATGAACCAATTTCAGTCCCCTTTACTCTTCTTTAGGGAGTATCTAAGGATGTCAAAAAAATACAATTAAGAAGAACGTTATACACTGATTAAATGCACCAAAATACAAAGGAATAAAAGCATATAAGAAAAAATGAATCTAAACATACAGATTGGAAGAGATCTTAGACATCAGGTGATAATTATTTCTATTTTTCATTATTACCATCTTTGTCTAAAGGTCTTTGATGGGTGTCACAGCCTAATTCTGGAAGGTATTTGATTTTGCAAGAATCATAACTATTATTTGGGAGTTCACATTTGTAGATTTTTCATGATTCAAATGCGACACAGCACTCTAGGAAACTAAGGATCAGTCTTGTGTGACTTCTGCCTCAGGTATCTCTCAGCAATGTTTCATATTGATCTTTCTACTGATAGAATTTTCATATGTCTCATCTAGAACACAACGTTCCTATATCTGAAAATCAATTCTAACAGAGATTTCTTAAGGCAATATGGACATACATTTCAAACCTGCTGATGAAAAGAAGAGAGCTCTTGAATCCCTAAGAAATACTCTTAAATAAGTATAGACTTTAGCATCAGAAGTGATACTCCAAGTTACCTGTCACTAGTTAATCTACAGAAAAGAGAAAATCCTTTAGACTAAATACATCTGAACATCTGTATAAGCTTTAGTAATGTAAAGAATGCATTCTTTATAACTTATACCAAAGTTGAGGTAGACCTAAACATTGAAATCTGATTAAATGAGAGTGATGTGGAGATTTTAATAGGGATACCGGTAAAAGGGTTTTTGTTTTGTTTTGTTCTTACTACCAGGAAGCAGAGATGTTGGAAATATTTTGTTTTTACTTGGTGGTAGCAGAGATGTTTGAAATTGTTTTGCTGTGAAGAATTTAGCTCTCCATACCAGAAGAGCATACAGAAATTGAAGCACAATGAAAATAATTATTAGCATTAATGTTGTGAAATTTATTTGGAGATTTTGCAAAATAGCACTCTACTATTTTACTAGGATTAACCTGGCCATGGTTAATACAATATCTAATGATATATTTAAAATTATTAGTAAAAATTCTTATTAGCTTTTGACTGTTAGAAATTCTATAATCAATTTGCTGATCTAAACAACATTAGCTAGGGAAAAACTGGTAACATTATGGAAAGAGAAAGCACATGTTTTTAATACTAGTGAGTCTCAGATGCTAATGAAGCATTGGAATTACTGATAATCAGAGTGAAATGGGGATAGAACAGTAAAAGAGCCTGTGATTAGCATATGGAAGGTGGTGGAATCAATCCTCAACAATAAAAAAAAGAGTAAGCCAAGAGGAAAAAGAAAAACATGTTAAAATTATCTCCAGTTATATGCAGAATTAGTAACTCACAGGATAAATTTACTGGAGAGAAGTACGTTGAGGATTTAGGAACATACTGGTGGTCTTTAATGTCACATAAGTTAATAAGAGGAGATGGAGGTACAAATGAGGTTGAAGGAAGGGTGCAGACTAAAGCTCAGACATTCTCAGATTGCAATGTTCAGAGGATGAGGAAAGAATCATTATTAAACAAAGTAGGATTGACAGAATGTGGCCACACAGAATAGTAGCAAATTTTATTTTATTTTAAATAGTGGGGTCCTAATATTTATATGGACAAACACAAATGAATTAGAGAACTATTTCCCTGAAAATGTAAAGAATGTCATTCTATTAAAATTTCACATTATACATGGGTGGTTTAAACATGCCTATAATCTTAGCCTTCTACAGGTGGAGGCAGGATGTTAAAGATTCTGTATAAGAAAGAACTGATTGTTCAAAATACTGTCACCGTGAAGATTTGCTTAGGATGAAAAAAATATTAAAATATACTTCACTTTGTGTAATTAAATTAATTCCAGAAAAATGAAAAGTTTGCACTTTGAAAGTTGTAATTATTTAAACAATGCAAGTATACATTCCCTGTAAGGGAATTCTCTGTTTCACATGTAGTAACCAAGTCAAGCTTACATGTTTGTGTGTGTTTCTGTGTGCATGATATTTATGCACAGCCATGTGAGATTATGAAGGTCAGAGAATAATGTTTTGTTTTGGTCCTCTAACACTAATTTTTCTTTTTTTAATATAAGTAAATTTTTATTATTATTAATCTTTTTTCCATAGGTCATAAATCATTTCTCAATTGAATCTAGAATTGCATCCCTTTCCATGCCCCCAACCCACCCGAGTCCTTCCACTCTGCCATACATGTCCTGAATCTTTCTCTGAGTCTTTCCAGAGTTTGTTTTTTCTTTTTCAGTTATTTTGTTGGTGTTCTCTAGCACTCATTGGTTGAGGGGTACTTGAGTTGGTTACAGCTCTTCACCATTTTGAAGAGAGCTGCAATAAACGTGGCTGTACATGTATCTCGGTAGTAGGAAGAGTCTGACAGATATATTCCCAGAAGTGGTATGGCTGGGTCAGGTGGTAGGCTCATTTTGAGTATTTTAGGGGTTCTCCATAATGCTTTCCATAGTGGTTGTACAAGTTTGCATTCCCACCAGCAGTGGATGAGTGTTGGTCTTTCTCCACACCCTCTCTAGCATTTAGTATCATTTGTTTCCTTGATCCTTGCCAAGCTTATCAAGGTGAGATGACATCTGAGAGTGGTTTTAATTTGCATTGCCTTAATTATTAGTGATGTTGAACACTTTTTAAGATGTTTCTCAGCTGTCTTTATTTCCTCATTTGTGAAGTCTCTGTTCAGCTCTTTAGTCCATCTTTTGAGTGAGTCATTTGTTTTCTTCTTTTTTTTTTTTTTTTGAGTAGTTTATATATTCTGGAATGCTCTGTCAGATGTATCAGCAGTGAAGGTTTCCTCCCACTCTGTGGTTTTCTCTTCACTTCCCTGACTGTTTCTTTGGCTGCACAGAAACTTTTGAGTTTAATAAGGTTTTACTATTAGAGTGATGCTGGCTTCATAAGAAGGAATTTGGGAGCTTTCCCCCTGTTTCCTTCTGAACAGTCTGAGTAATGATGGTTGTAAGTCCTCTTTAAAAGCTTTATAGAATTCTGCTGTGAAACCCACTGGACCTGGGATATTTTTAGTTGGGAAATTGCTTATTACCTTTTCAATTTCTTCGTGTATTCTGGGTCTGCTAAGCTGTCAATCTCTTCTTGGTTTAGCTTTGTTGATTCCCCAGATTGCATATATTCATCCATTTCACTTAGGTTTTCAAATTTAGTAGAGTATAGGTTTTTGGAGTATTCCCATATGATTGTCTGGATTTTTTCATTGTCTATTATGATGTTTCCCCTTTCATCATGGATTCTATTGACTTGCAGCTGTTCCTTCTTTCTTTAGGCTAACTGGGCTAGGGGGTCTGTCTATCTTGTTTATTCTCTCAAAGAACAAACTTTTGGATTCATTGATTTTTTTTTTTTTGTATTTTGTATTATTTTCTTTGTTTCTAGTTCATTGATTTCTGCTCTAATTTTTGTTATTTCTTCCAGTCTGTTACATTTAGGGTTTATTTGTTGTTGTCTTTCAAGTGTTTTTAGCTGCAATCTTAGCTCATTTATCTCTGCTCTTTCTGTTTTTTGTTTTGTTTTGTTTTGTTTTTCTTTATTTGGGCACCCAGGGCTACAAACTTCCCTCTTAGGACTGCTTTTAATGTGTCCCATAGATTTTGTTGTGTTGTACTGTCCTTGTCATGTAGTTTCAGGAATGCTTTCATTTCTTTCTTTATTTCCTTCTTGACCCATTCATTATTCAGGAGAGTGTTGCTTAGCCTCTATGTTTCCATGTAGGTAGCAAGGCTTATCCTGTTGTTCATACTGAATTTTATTGCACTATGGTCTGATAGAATGCACAAAATTATTTTGGCTTTTTTGTATTTATTATGTTTTTTTTCTGTGTCCAAGTATGTGGTCAGTTTTAGAGAATGTTCTGTGGAGTGCTGAGTAGAAAGTGTATGTTCTGGTGCTTGGGTACAATATTTGGAAGAATTCTGTGAGGTCCATTTCCTGTATTGTATTGTTCAGTTCAGATTTCTCTTTGTTTATTATTTGTCTGGTTGATCTGTCCAAAGGACTCAGTGGGGTATTGAAGACCTCCCCACACTATGAGTGTGCTGGGGTTAGTCTGTCCCTTGATGTCCTGTACAGTTGTATTTATAAAGGTTGGTGCACCGGAGTTGGGTGCATATATATTCATGATTGTGAGGTCTTCTTGGTTAATTTTCCCTTTGATAAGGATATAGTGGCCCTCTTTGTCTCTTTTAATTGCTTCTACTTTGAAATCCATTTTGTCTGATATTAAAATAGCAACTCCTGCTTTATATCTGGTACCATTTGCTTGGAATATTTTTTCCATCCTTTCACTTTAAGTTGGTGCCTATGATTGAGGGTAAGATGAGTTTCTTGTAGAGAACATATCGATGGATTGTTTCCTAATCCATTCTCCCAGTCTATGCCTTTTGGTTGGGGAGTCTAGTCCATTAATATTTAAGGTTATAATTGAGAGGTGTGTATTGCTTCCTTTCACCTTATTATCCATTTGCATTTTTCATCTATGTTTCTACTTCTGCAGGTATGCTTTTATTAATTTCTCTCTCAAAGTGCCTGTGCCTGGGGGTAGTTGTTTCCCTCCTCTGTCTTTTGCATTGTTTCAATTATTCTCTGAAGTGTTGGTTTTCTGGACATGTATTCTTTCATCTTGTTTATGTCATGGAAGATGTTTTCTCTTTCCTTCAAGTAGAATGGACATTTTTGCTGGGTATAGTAACCTGGGTTGGCATTTGTAGTGGTTTGGCACTGGGAATGCTTTTGTTCTCATTCTTCTTGCTTTCATAGTTTGTGCTGAAAAGTCAGCTGTAATTCTGATAGGTTTTCCCTTATATGTAACTTGTTTTTCTTCTGTGGCTTTCAAAATTTTGTCTTTGTTTTGGATGTCTAGAGTTTTAACTGTGATATGGCAGGGGAAGTTATTTTTCTGGTCTAGTCCATTTGGTGTTCTATGTGCTTCTTGTATTTGCATGGGTTTGTCTTTTTTTTTTAATTTGGGGGAATTTTCATCTATTATTCTGTTGACAATATGATCAATATCATTCTCACGGGAATCTTCTCCTTCTTCTATCCCTATGATGCAGAGGTTTGATTTTTTTCACAGTGTCCCACATTTCCTGGTTGTTCCACTCTTGTGCATTTTTAAATTTTTCATAGTCTTTACTTGAGCTGTTTAGTTGTTCTGTATTATCTTCTTTGTCTGATATTCTTTTTTCTGCTTCTTCCATTCTGTTTCAGAGGCTTTATCCCATTATTTCCTTTTGATTGGATGCTTGTTTGATTTCCTTTTTCATTTCTTCCTGTGTTTTCTTTACTGTTTCCACTTCCTCTTGGAGCTTCTCAATCTGTTCCTGTAGCTCCTTGTTTCTCTCATTCGTTTCCTTTTTCTTTTCAGCATTGGATCTTTTCAGTGTTTCCAATTCCTTCTGGAATTTTTTCATTTTTTTATTCCTTTAGCTCTTTCCAGAGTCTGTCATTTTCTCCTTTTAGTTCATTCAGAAGTTTGTCCTTGTCTCCCTCTAGGTCCTTTCTGAGTTTTTCATTCCCTCCCCTTTGTTCTATGATTTCTTTCAATATATCTATGATTGTTATTCTACCATCTGTGTCCTGGGTTACCTCTAGGGAGATCCTATTGTAGGAGTCCTCCACATGCTCCATAGAGTTTGCTGTGGAGTTATTCTGTGCTTATCTCATATTGTTCTTTTCCTTGTGCTCTAGGCATTTGCTATGCCTTTTGCCTGCATTCTGATGGAAATCTTGAATGCCTCTTCACCTTGTTGAAGGATTGCTTTCCTAAATTCCATCAGGTGCCATTGTTGTATTTTCCTTATCTATGGATTGTTGGCTTTTCTAGGTTGCAGGCTTTCAATTTGATTATATATTCGAGATGTAGTTCACACTTCCCTTTCTGTTCTGCAAGAACTGGGTGGGTAACAACTCAGATGACACCTTCTGAGCACTGTATTCCCTCTGCTGCCTGCCACTGGGGGGAGGGTGTAGAGTTGCTTGCTTAGTCCATGCAGGTATCCTCCATCACCACTCTGGAACCAGCTGCCTGCACCTTGAGAGTAGAGCCCAAACCTCAGCTCCCCAGCTCTCAGAAACTTCTGTGCCAAAACTGCTGGTCTGCACAGCTGCCACTGCTCCTCACCAGCTGCCAGCACCCTGCAAGCCAAGCCTAAACCTCAGCTCCCCAGCTCCCAGGAAGGACTGGGCCAAAACTGCTGGTCTGAACAGCTGCTGGTACGCCACACCTGCTTTAATGCTAACTTTTCTAGCCACAGTTTTTCTTCTCTATTCTCTTTTCTTTTCTTTGTTCTTTTCTTTTTTTTTTTTTTAAATTATCTCTGTATGTGTATGAATATACAGTCTGCATGCAGGTCTGTGCACCCGTGTCGTGCAATGCCGCGGAGGTTAGAAGAGGGCGTCGGATTCCCCTGGAACTGGAGTTCTCCTGGAATTGGAGTTTTGGACTGTTCTTGGCCGCCATGTGGGTGCTGGGGATCGAACCCGGGTCCTCTGTAAGAGCGGTCGGCACTCTTAACCGCTAGGCCATCTCTCCAGCCCTTCTTTGTTCTTTTCTTTTCTCTCTTTTCTTTCCTTTCATTTTCTTTTCTCTTTTCATGTTATTTCTTTTCTTTTCTTTCTTTTCCCACACACTAACAGAGGTGATACTTGAATATCTAGAATTCCCATTTCTGCTTCTCATATCCACCTAGTATTTTGGTATTACAGACACAAAACTGTGTTTTTCTTTTCAATGTAGGTTCTAGGCCTGTGGACTGTGCCCCTGATGCCTGTATGTCAATTGTTTTCAGTTACTGAGCTCTCTTCATGGCCTTATTCAATCTTAGCAAGAAATATTTTATTCCCATTAATTTTAAGGTATTGTTGTGAAAGCTTCTTAAACACTCTTTAACAAAATTGGAGGAATAAGAAATGACGGGATTTTTCTCAATCTTAAGTAATTGCTTAATGAATGACAGAATTTGAAATTAGATAATCTGGTTCCATAGCTGTTTCTTTTGGTATTGCAATGTAAGGCATCCTGAGCCCCTGAGAATGAAATGCAAGGTAATAAAAACGAAGAACAAATCAGTCTAATTAGTATCAAAATGCATCATGTGGAATGGGATTCAGCTTCTTAAGTCCCCAATTACAAATACTATCTTTGGGGGCAAATTTGCATTAATAATCCATCATCACATTGCAATATAAGAAAGAAAATAAATAGTTAAAAAATACTTGAAGGTACCTTTGATAATGAGACATATTTTAATTTGTGATTTTTATTGAAAGTATAATTATTAAGCAAACAGCTCAAATATATTTACAGACACAACGTGTACATTTAGGAAAATAGTTATTAAACTCATATATGTCATAAATATTTTCTCCTAGTTAATGAATATACATACATGTAGACTAACTCTATAGAGCAAGCATAGTGCTAAAGTTTGAAAATTCTTGTTAAATTTATTATATTTCTTTTTACAGTTCATCCTCATTATGCTTTTTGATGATTTATTTGTTTATATTTTATATTGCCTATGTCATGTTTTCCTAATTCTCTTCAATTAATATTTAATTATTTAATTTATGTTAGTTTTTATCACTTATCACCACACTAAAATTTATAACCATCTAGTAATTTATCAAAATATTTTTTAAAATTATGCTTTAGTTTCATGTTTGATGGTTCAAGAAAGTGCTCATGAATTCTATTTTTCTTTTTTGAAACTTATTTTTTAATTAATTAATTAATTTATGTGTATGAATGTACTGTCTGCATGTAGGTTTGTGCACCCATGTCGTGCAATACTGCAGAGGACAGAAGAGAGTGTCGATTCCCCTGGAACTGGAGTTCTCCTGGAATTGGAGTTACAGATGGTTCTCAGCCACCATGTGGGTGCTGGGGATCGAATCCAGGTCCTCTGCAAGAGCAGTCGGTGCTCTTAACCGCTAGGCCATCTCTCCAGACGCATGAATTCTATTTTTCTAATTGTATAATTCATAATACAATCTCAGAAGTATTCTGGTATTAACTAGATTACAACTGTCTCAGGTTAAAATTTATCTATTTCTAGTTTTCTTTCACAATAAGCTGTTAGTTATCTTCCACTAGCATTACTAATTTTGCTATTCATAAAATATCAGCAATTGCTAAAGATAGACATTACCTAAAATTAAACATCTATGAGAACTGTTGTGGTTTGGTTTATCCATCGGTGTGATAAAACACCGACAAGAAGCCATTTGAAGGAAGAAAGTTTATTACAGCTCACATTTCATAGTCTATCAAGAAGCGAGGAATTAGAGATGTCTGAGAAACACCTCAAGAACTGCTCAACATCACTAATCATTAAGGAAATGCAAATCAAAACCACTTTAAGATATCATCTTACTCCAGTAAGACTGGCTAGGACCAAGAAAACAAATGATACCAAGTGCTGGAGAGGTTGTGGGGAAAGGGGAACACTCATCCACTGCTGGTGGGAATGTAAACTCGTACAGCCACTATGGAAAGCAGTGTGGAGAACCCTTGGAAGACTTGGAATGAACTTGCCACCCGACCCAGCCATACCACTCCTGGGCATGTACCCTCAAGACTTACGCCACCACAGAGATACATGCACGGCCATGTTTATTCTGCCAGGGCGTGGGTTAAGTCAGGAATCCCCCCCCCCCCAGTATTGGTGAGAATCCAAGTGACCTTTCCTTGGAGAACCTTTACAGAGCAAGAAGAGAAGAGTGTTGCAAATAGAAAACTAGACAAGTCAATACTCCATGAATACAAGGAGGAGGAAGGGGAAAAAAAAAAAAAAAAAAAAAAAAAAAAAAAAATAAAAAAAAAAAAAAAAAAAAAAATACAGAGCTAAAGGAAGGAAGTTAAACCAACCACTAAAATAGTGAAAGTATTTATTGATCTGAACCACAAAGTGAAGCCAATGCCAGGAACCGACGAAGGGACAACCATGGGAAAGGCAGGATAAATCCTTGCATCAAGTGCTACTCAAACCAGTAGAGAGATAGCTACAACGGGAACCCATGGAGGAGAACCCAAGGAAACAGTGTTAGAGGAATAATTGCCAGACCTATTCAGAGAAATGTAAAGAACGAAGAGGACATTCATAGAACTAAAGAGGAAAATGAAAAACTCAAAAAAGGACCCTAGAGGGATACAATGACAAACTCAGAAAAGAACTAAAGAACGGATTGACAAACTCCAGAAAGACTAGAAGGACAGAAAAAAAATAATAATACAGAGAACTAAGAGAAGAATGAAAAAACTCAAAAAGACCTAGAGGGACAATGACAAACTTCGGAAAGAAATAAGGAACAGACCGGACAAACTCACAAAGAACTAGAGGGAGAAAAAAAACAAAACTCCGAAAGGAAGTAGAACACTTGAAAAAGGAAGCCAACCAAAAGAAATATAGAACACCAAGAAGACCTAGAACCACAAAAAAAAAAAAAGAGAATGAAAGAGCAAAAAAGGAAAGAAATAAAGAAACACAGATGAAACCAAAAAAAAGGAATTAGCAACACACTTCAATCAAGAGGAAAGGAAGGCGAAAAAGCCTCAGAAGTAAGAATGGAGGAAGCAGAAAAAGAATAACAGATCTGGAAGATACACACGAGCAATTAAAAAGCTCAATAAAGATGATGATAAAATTAAAAATCAAAAATGGAACAACCGATGGAAATGTGGGACATATATGAAAAGGTCAAACCTCTACATCATAGAATAGAGACAGGAGAATGAATCGCAGAAAATAGTATTCATCAGATCTTCAACAAGAAAAAAAAAAAAAAAAATAACTTAGAATGAAAGATTTCCCTCAAACTAAAAAAAGACATAACCCATCACAAATACAAAGAAGCACATAGGACCACCAAATAGACAAGATCAGAAAAGAAAAACCCACGCCATATCATTATTAAAATGCTAGATGCCCAAACAAAGACAAAATTCTGAGAGCTACAAAAGAAAAAACAGGTCAATACAAAGGGAAACCCATCAGAATCACAACTGACTTCTCGCCTCAAACCATGAAAGCAAGAAGAACATGAAGCAAAGCATGCCCAGTGTTAAGGGATTACGGATGCCAACCCGGAATACTTACCCAGCAAAACATGGTCGATTATAGTTGAAGGAGAGTAGAAAATCTTGCATGAGCATAAACACGATAATGAATACGTATCTGGAAAACCAACCCTTCCATAAATACTTGAAGCAATTCAAGGGACAGAGAGATGAGGGTCAACAATCCTCAACACCTAGGAAAAGAAACTAACCAAAAACAAAACAAGTAGACAAATCAGAGACTAGGAGTCCAAGTGGATAATAAATGAAAGGAAGCAACATCCATCTTTCAATTGATAACCTTCAAATATTAATGTGGCTAAACTCCCCATAAACACAGGCACAGACAGGGAGAAATGGATTAGGAAGACAAAAACCCATCTATATGCTGTCCTGGCAAGAAACCACATCTTCAATTTTCAAAGGACTAGGACACCGAACCTTAAGGTTGATAGGGATGGAAAAAATATTCCAAGCAAATGTACCAAAAAGAAAGCAGGTGTCGCTAACCTAAATCAGACAAAAATAGACTTCCAAAGCAAAAGAAAACAAATAGAGACAAAGAAGGGACATTACATATCTTTATCAAAGGAACAATTCAATATAGGATTTTCACAATATAAACATATAGCACCAAACCCATGTGCACCAAACTGTTATAAAGAAAATCCTCTGCAGGTCTTCAAGGCACAGATTAACACCCAGTGCACTAATACTAGGGGTTTCAATAACCCCAGTTAAGTCCCTAGACAGCATTCAACAGGACAAAGGATAAACAGAGAACATCTGAACTAATGGAACACAATACACCGAAATGGACCTCACAGACATCTACGAAAATTTCACCCAAACACCAGAGAATACCGTTTCTTCTCAGCACCTCATAGAACATTCATCCCAAAAATGAGACCATATTACTGGGACACAGGAAAAAATCACATATAAAAAGATTGAAATAATCTCATGCATTCTATCAGACCACAGTGCAATAAAGATCACATTATCAACACAGAATAAACCCTACAAACCTAGAGCAACACATGGAGACTAAACAACACCCTCCTGAATAATGAGTGTCAAGGAAAAATAAGAAGAAATTAAAAAAACATTCCTGTGAACTGGAATTGACACATGATAAAACAACAACAGCAAAAATCTATGGGACACTTAAAAGCAATCTAAGAGGGAAGTTTATAGCTTCTAAGTGCCTACATTAAATAAAACAGAAAGAACACAGTATGAGATCTACACTGCGATAAAAATACTTGAGAGAGCAACAACAAAATGGAACCCTACACGGGCAGACAGAAAAATAGAACAAAATCAGAGCAAGAAATCAATGGAAAGAAACAAAGAAAACCATACAAAAATATCAATTGACTCCCAAAAAGTTGGTTCTTTGAGAGACATGAAATAAGATAGACAGACCTCTAGCCCAGTTAACCAAAGAAAGAAGGGACAACTCAGACTCCAAATAATAGATCTGGATGATAAGAGGGAAATCACAACAGAGCAATGAAAAGTATCCAGACAATTATACGGGACTATTTCAAAAACTTATTATTCTACTAAGTCGAAAACCAGAGAAGAAAGTATCAATACTGAAATGCTAGGAATCCCCAAAGCTCAACCAGAGAGGGTCGACAGTTAAACAGACACAATAGTACCAGAAGAAATCGAAGATGTAATAGCCGCCATCCAAGCCAAAAAAACTGCCCAGGCCCAACGGTTCAGTGCAAGAATTCTATAAAATATTCGAAAAGACATACAACCAATTACACTTAAGTTGTTCAGAAGGAACACGGAGGGAGGCGTCTCCCCAAGACCAAATCTCTTCTCATGATGAAGCCCAGGCAAGTACGCTACGACAAATACCAGGAAAGATAACCATACAACCAAAAATAGGATAACGATAGAACCTATCTCCCCATATGAACACAGACCAAAATTCCTAACGAGCTTCTGGCAAATCCGCATACAACTCACAATCAAAAAATCATCCACCACTGACCCAGCTTGCTATTCATACAGAGATTCAAGGATGGTTTCACATACGAAATCAATAAACATCATCAACATATCAATGGAAATTGAAGGTTACAAAATCACACCATCATCTCAATTGATGCGGAGAAAGACCTTTGACAAATCCCAACCCTTCAGTTTAAAGTACCTGGATGGTAATGGTCTGAGGGACTCATTCCCAATGTAGATCAAAGCCATATACAGGAAAACCCACAGCCAAACCATCAAATGGTAAATGTACAGAGCATTTCCCCTTAAAGGTGGACCTGCAAGGCTGCCCTGATCACCACATCCTTTTCAATATATGTGTTGGAAACCCTTGCCAGGCAATAAGCAAGAAAAGGGAAATAAAGAGTTCAATTGGAAAGGAAGTTCAAACCGTATCCCTTTTTAGCTGATGATGTATTGTCTACCTAAGGCATGCTAACGAGAAACTCCCCAAGAAAACTCCTAGAACGATTAAGAGCTTTGTAAGTTGCGGGATAAAAAGATGAAATCTTAGAAAAATCAGTAGCGCTTTTTTACTACCCAACAACAAGCAACTGAAGAAGGCACTACAAAGGAGACCTCCCACTCACAATAGCCTCATCAAAACAAAAAAGTACCTAGAACAGAACCTAACCAAGGACCCATAGGATCTCTACAAAGGAAAAACTTTTAAACCTGAAAAAGGAGTAATGAGAAGAACATCGAAGATGGACAACCTCCCATGCTCATGCATTGGGAATATTAAGTCATAGTGTAAAAATTCCACCTACCCAAACTAGTGACAGATTATTGCAATCCCAATAAAATCCCCACAGAGATTTTTCTTCACAGACTTGGAAAAAAAAATCCTCAATTTCATTTGTAAAAACAAAAAGGACCCCGAATAGCCAAAGCAACCCTGAGTGAAAAGAGGCAATACAGGGGGGATTTGCATCTACCAGATATCCAAACTACATACACAGGCTCTAGTCATAAAAAAGAAACAGCTGGTTACTGGCCAAAAAACAGGACCATTGACCAATGGGAATAAAACTGAAGATCCAACCTGAGCTCATACCAATCATTTCAACCACCTCATATATTGACAAGGGGGCCAAGAAGAGCACAATGGAGGAAAGACGCATCTTCAGCAATGGTTTTGCAAAATTGGATCACCACTGTAGAAAGAAGATTAAACCCCTACCTCTCACCTTGTACAAAGAGTCACTTCCAGATAGGACGAAAACGACCTCAACGTGAAAACCCCAAACTCTGGAGTGATAGAAGAAAAACTTGGGCAGCAGAACTACAAGACATAGGTGTTAGTGAAAAGACTTCTAAATCAGCAGCAGCTGCAACAAGAAATTAAGATCAAACAATTGCAATATGGGAATCTCTCGTTAACTCAAAAGCTTCTGTACAGTCAAAAGAAACAATCGAAGGAAGTGAAGAGTAAAACCCATCAGAGTGGGAGGGAACCTTCACTGCAGACACATCTGACAAACCATTAATCGCCAGAGTATACAAGCTAACTAAAAACAAAGAAGAAAGAAAACAAATGAAACACTCGCAAAAGGATGGAGCAAAGAATCTGCAATAGAGACTTCACACAGGAGGCAATAGAGATGGCCGAGAAACATCTTAAGAATGTTGTTCAGCATTCTCTGACATTAAGGAAGATGCAAATTAATACCACTTTGAGATATCACCTTACTCCAATTAAATCTGGCTTAGGAATCAATGAACACAAACCGATACCAAGTGCTGGGAGAGGTTGTGGAGAAAGGGGACACTCAAGTCCATTGCTGGTGAAGTGTAAACTTGTACAGCCACTGGAAATCAAGTGTGTGAGAACCTTAGAAGACTCAAAACAGGCCTTCCATTTGACCCCAGTCCATACACTGACCTGGGTATATACCACAAGACTCATCTTATGAGAAGATACATGCACCGCTTATCGTCTTTCATTGCAGCTTGCTTCACAATAGCAAAAAGCTGGATCAGCCGGTGCCCCTCAACTGACGAGTGGATAGAGAAAATGTGGGTACATGTACACAATTTGAGTTCTATGCAGCCAGTACAGAGGGACAACATCATGAACTTTGCACGGAAATGATGGAGCTGGGAAGACATATGTTAAGGTGAAAGGTAACAGACAGTCCCAGAAAACAAACGACAAATTGGTGTCCGTCCGATATTAATGGATGCTGAGTACCAATAACCCGATAATAAACATTTTCCATTGGAAAGGAGGCATAAGTAAAGAACAATCACAGGAAAAACTGCATCAGAAAATGGAGCCCGAAATAGTGAATTGGAAGGGGAGGGGTGGGTTTTGAGTGGACACCTGGTATTTCGATTAATGCGTATTTAATCGACATGGTTCACAAAGTGCCCAGTTTTGCCTAGACATGTCTATACAGGTACACAGTGTTTATGGACTTAGTAATAGTAAACATGTTTATATTAAATCAACATAGGTTTACTAGAGGTTCTGATAAAAAACGGTAACTGCATCCCGAGTTCACAATGAGATATAATTCACTGTGAATGATAAATATTTATAGTGGGTCCTGATAGAACTGTACTTTCTAGGCTGCACAAAGGTTTTGAATGAGAGACTTTCTTGCCTCCCCCCCAGAACAGGAGATAACTAGCACGATGATGAGGTTTGCCTCCAACTGTAAAATTGGAGACAATGTTTATAGAGGTAAGCTCTTATAAAACTGGTTAGAAAACTGCCTTCTTTAAGTGACTAATATGACATAGAACTGTGTAAAAGGATTACTCTCTGTTCAGACCAAATATAACACTAAAGTCTTAAACTATGGCTCATAATGCAAATATATCATACAGGAGCTCTGACATCAGTAAATGGAGTTGTCGCCAGGGAGATGTTGCCAGGGGATCTAAGGTCCCCACAAAGGTAAAGCTCCTTGCCTCTAAAACTGGGAATACCTGCAAGAAGAGAGCGGATAAGGCCCTTGCTCTGAAGCCTGATGTTAAGCATAGGAAAAGATGCCATTGAGACCACACATGCAATCGTGTACAGATGGCCCCTGGAATACCAGAGAGTGTTACCAAGGGCCACTTTACAAACAACAACAGCAAATACGTCTCCTTGAGTCAAATGCAAGACTTCACCGTCGAGCACCAGCTAGCATCCAGCCTGCCTGGAAATAATTGTGCAGCAGACGGCAAGCCATAAATGCCTGTATCCCAAATCAATTGGCTATTGGCCCTCTCTTGGAGGAATAACCAACACGGCTGATGCCACAAAGCTTACATTCTTCTTACAGTTAAGGGAAGATCATTATAAGCCACAGTAAGACCCCCGTCATACTGTTGTAACAGGAAAAAATGTAGCTTCGTGCGATCAACAACATTACTAAACAGTATATGTCTTTCATACTAAAGTAACCTACCCATACAACTATAAATAGGCCTGCTTAAACTACCTATATATTTATAATTGCTTGTGTTCGCTTAGTAGGATCGAAAGGTGACTATTCCCTGGACAGGACTGTCAGGCCATGAAAGGAAAAGCCAGAGATGGACCAGAATCCAAGACAACGCTCAGAGAGAGGGACTGTTCGCTTCTGCCATCCACTTGTGTCCCTTTTCTCAAGCCCAGGAATAATCTGCGGAAGGGGGGGCATGGTAGAATGGTAGGGCTGCGTATTGGGGTGAAGGGTGAAACCCTAAGCAAGTTGTAGTGTGATTGTATTATTTTATTTTTAACAAATCTAGACCCAGTGATCTGCCGCCATTCTCCCCACCCCGTCAGAGCGAGTGCATTTCTGCCAAACCATGCTTTCCATCTCTTAGTTCTTTATCAATATTCTCCATGGGACGTGACTGTTTTGACAAGACAGTTCACTGTTCAGTCAGTTCTTTGCATGCAGTATTTTCTGTGGTTGATTGTTGTGTTTCCAAAATGCTGATTCATGTCCGAACTGCTTTGTATCAGAAAGCTCGGGCCCTACACAGAAATGACGTACATACACACTGCCGTCAATGTGCCAGCACTAGCATCCCACAGACTGAGGGATCACCATTCGTCGTATTTGTCTTTTTCTGGACCTTGTAGTACTGTTCCCCCCAACTCTAGCAGATGTCCTCTAGCCTCCAGCCATTTTTTTTTTCTGCAATCGATGTCACTTTTTCTTGAATCTCTGCATAGAATTTCCATGAGTGTAGATGTACCCACATTTACCTATCCATCTCGTCAGTGTTGAAAGGGTATTTAGGTTGGTTCAGGCTCTTGCATATTGATAAGAGAGCTGAATAAACAATCGGTCGTGCATTTCGCTGTGGTGGCGTAAAGTCTTGAGGTACATGCCCAGGTAATGTTGGTATGGCTGCGGTCGGTGACAGTTCTTCCAAGTCTTCCCAAGAGTGGTCTCTCCACACTGCTTTCCATAGTGTGCTGTAACGAGTTTTACATTGCCCACCAAGCAGTGGATGAGTGGTTCACCTTTCCCACAACCTCCCCAGCACTTGTGATCATTTGTTGTTCTTGGTCCTAGCCAGTCTCTACTGGAATAGAGATGATATCTTAAAGATGGTTGTGTGATTTTGCTTTCCTTAATGGATTAGTGATTGTTGAGCAGTTCTTGAGGTGTTCTCAGACATCTCTAATTCCTTCGCTTTCTTGATAGACTGAAATGTGAGCTTGTAAGAAACTTGCCCTCCGTCAAATGGCTTGCTGTCGTGTTAATTATCCACCGATGGATAAACAAAACCACAACAGTTCTCATAGGATGTTTTAATTTTAGGGAATGTCATCTTTAGGCAATTGCTGAATTTTATGAATACAAAAATTAGTAATTGCTAGTGGAAGATAACTAACAGCTTATTGTGAAAGAAAACTAGAAATAGATAAATTTTAACCTGAGACAGTTGTAATCTAGTTAATACCAGAATACTTCTGAGATTGTATTATGAATTATACAATTAGAAAAATAGAATTGCATGCGTCTGGAGAGATGGCACTAGCGGTAAGAGCACGCGACTGCCTTGCAGACAACCGTGGATTCGATTCCCCAGCACCCACATGGTGGTCTCGTGAGAACATCGTAACTCAATTCCAGACGTAGAACTCCAGTTCCAGTGGGAAATCGACACTCTCTTCTGTCCTCTGCAGTATGCACTGACAGTGGTGCACAACCTAACATGCGCACACATACATTCATACACATAAATGTAATTAATTAATTAAAAAATTAAGTTTCAAAAAAAAGAAAAATAGAATTTCAGTGAGCACTTTCTTGAACCATCAAACATGAAACGTAAAGCATAATTTTACAAAATATTTTGATAAAATTACTAGATGGATTATAAATTTTAGTGTGGTGATAAGTGATTAAACAACTAACATAATTAAATAAATAATATATAATTGAAAGAAAATTAGGAACAGGACATAGGCAAATGAAATACTAAACAAATATAATCTCATATTCAAATCATAATGAGATTTAACTGTTAAAAAACGAAAGTATAAATAAATTTAACAGACTGAATTTTCAAACTTTAGCACTATGCTTGCTCTATAGAGTTATCTACAATGTCATTGTATATTCACCATTAACTAGGAGAAAAATATTTGATGAATATCATGAGTTAATAATATTTTCCTGAAATGTACTACGTCTGTGTCTGTGAAATATATTTTGAGGTGTTTGCTTAATCATGTACTACTTTCAATAAAAAATCACAAAGTTAAAATAGGTCTCATTATTCATAAGGTACCTTCAAGTGTCATTTTTAACTATTGTATTTCTTCTTATATTTGCAATGATGATGATTATTAATGCAAATTTGCCCCCAAAGATAGTATTTGTAATTGGGGACTTAAGAAGCTGAATCCCATTCCACATGATGCATTTTGATACTAATTAGACTGATTTGTTCTTCGTTTTTATTACCTTGCATTTCATTCTCAGGGGCTCAGGATGCCTTACATTGCAATACCAAAAGAAACAGCTATGGAACCAGATTATCTAATTTCAAATTCTGTCATTCATTAAGCAATTACTTAAGATTGAGAAAAATCCCGTCATTTCTTATTCCTCCAATTTTGTTAAAGAGTGTTTAAGAAGCTTTCACAACAATACCTTAAAATTAATGGGAATAAAATATTTCTTGCTAAATTGAATTAAGGCCCATGAGAGAGCTCAGTANAGCGTCTTTTGTGCTGGGACCAGGGGGTCTGGTGCTAGTGGCCCTCACCTTTGGTTGCGGGCGGGAGTAGTTAACTGCGGGCATGCATCTGCCGCCTCTCGCAGGTTAGGGGCGGTAGGGCTGGACAGTCCTAGTCTCTTTGGTGCTTGGGACCAGAGGTGGCTCTGGTGCTAGTGGCCCTGCACCTTTGGTGCGGGGGGAGTAGTTTACCTGGGCAAGGCACTCTGCCGCCTCTTGCCGCAGGTGAGGGCGTGGGCGGGACAGTCCTAGTCTCTTTTTTTGTAGCTGGGACCAGAGGGGTCGGGCTAGGGCCTGCTACCTTGGTGCGGGCTGCCAGGGCGCGGGTAGTCAGGAATCCCCCCCCCCCAATTGGTGAGAATCCAAGTGACCTTTCCTTGGAGAACCTTTACAGAGCAAGAAGAGAAGAGGTTTGCAAAATAGAAAACTGACAAGTCAATACTCCATGTAATACAAGGAGGAGGAAGGGGGAAAAAAAAAAAAAAAAAAAAAAAAAAAAAAAAAAAAAAAAAAAAAAAAAAAAAAAAAACAAGCTAAAGGAGGAAGTAAAACCAACCCTAACATAGTGAAAGGTATTTCACTGATCTGAACCACAAAAGTGAAGCCTACATGCCAGGAACCGACGAAGGACAACCATGGGAAAAGGCACAGGAAAATCCTTGCATCAAGGCCTACTCAAACCAGTAGGAGATAGCTACAACTGGGAACCCCATGGAGGAGACCCAAGGAAAACAGATTAGAGGAAAATTGCAGACCTATTGCAGAGAAATAAAGAACAGGAAGAGGGACATTCAGAGAACTAAAGATGGAAAATGAAAAACTCAAAAAGGACCGCTAGAGGGATACAATACAAACTCAGAAAGAACTAAAGTAACGGATTGACAAACTCCAGAAAGACCTAGAAGGAAGAAAAAAAATAAGTGAATACAGAGAACTAAAGAGAGAGAATTGAAAAAATCAAAAAAGGACCTAGAGGGAATGCAATGACAAACTTCGGAAAGAAATAAAGGAACAGACCGACAAACTCCACAAAGAACTAGAGGGAGAAAAAAAACAAACCAAAGGAAGTAGAAACACTGAAAAAGGAAGCCAACCAAAAACGAAATAAGAACACCAAAAGACTTGAGAACCACAGAAAAAGACAAAAAGAAAAAAAAAAAATGGAAGATAAAGAAAACACAGATGAAACGAAAAAAAGGAATAGCGAACACATTCAGATCAAGAGGAAAGGAGGAGAAAAACCTCAGAAGTAAGAATGGAGGAAGCAGAAAAAGAATAACAGATCTGGGAAGATACAAGAGCAAATTAAAAAGCTCAAATAAAGATATGATAAAATTTGAAAAATCACAATAATGGAAACAACCAGGAAATGATGGGACATATATGAAAAGGATCAAACCTCACCATCATAGGAATAGAGACAAGGAGAAGAATCGTCAAGAAATAGTATTCATCAGATCTTCAACAAAGAAAAAAAAAAAAAAAAAAAAAATAATAGACTGAAAGATTTCCCCAAACTAAAGAATAGACAAACCCCATACAAATACAAGAAGCACATAGGACCACCAAATAGAACAAGATCAGAAAGAAAAACCCCACGCCATATCATTAGTTTAAAATGCTAGATGCCCAAACAAGCACAAAATTCTGAGAGCTACAAAAGAAAAAACAGTCAATACAAAGGGAAACCATCAGAATCACAACTGAATTCTCGCCTCAAACATGAAAGCAAGAAGAACATGAGCAAAGCATGTCCCAGTGTTAAGGGATACGGATGCCAACCCCGAATACTTACCCAGCAAAAATTGCGTATTATGTTGAAGGAGAGAGAAAATCTTGCATGAGCATAAAGCACGATAATGCGAATACTATCTGGAAAACCAACCTTCCATAAAATACTTGAAGCAATTCAGGGAACAGAAGATGAGGAGTGCAACAATCCTCAAACCACCTAGTGAAAAGAAACTGAACCAAAAACAAAACAAGAGACAAATCAGAGACTAGGAGTCCAAATGGATAATAAAGTGAAAGAAGCACATCCATCTTTCAATTATAACCTTCTAAATATTAATGTGCTAAACTCCCCATATACAAAGGCACAGACAGGGAGAAATGGATTAGGAAAACAAATACCCATCTATATGCTGTCTACAAGAAACCATCTTCAATTTCAAGGAAGGACCACCAACCTTAAGGTGAAGAGGAGTGGAAGAAAATATTTCCAAGCAAAATGGTACCAAAAAGGAAAGCAGGTGTCGCATAACCTAAATCAGACAAAAATAGACTTCAAAGCAGAAAGAAATCAAAAGAGACAAAGAAGGGACATTACATCTTATCAAAGGAACAATCAATAGAGATTTCACAATATAAACAAATGCACCAAACCCAGGGCACCAAACTGTTATAAAGAAAATCCTCTAGTCCTCAAGGCACAGATTAAACCCAGTGCACTAATACTAGGGGATTTCAATACCCCAGTTAAGTCCCTAGACAGCATCAACAAGGACAAAGGATAAACAGAGAACATGCTGAACTAATGGAACACAATACACCAAAATGGACCTCACAAGACATCATCGAGAAATTTCACCCAAACACCAGAGAATACCGTTTCTTCTCGCACCTCATAGAACATTCTATCCCAAAAATGAGACCATATACTGGACACAGGAAAAAATCACATATAAAAGATTGAAATAATCTCATGCATCTATCGAGACCACAGTGCAATAAAATCATATCAACACCAGAGATAAACCCTACAACCTAAGCAACCATGGGACTAAACAACACCCTCTGAATAATGAAGTGTCAAGGAAAAATAAAGAAGAATAAAAAAAAACATTCCTGAACTGGAGTAATGACACATGATAAAACAACAACAGCAAAAATCTATGGGACACTTAAAGCAATCTAAGAGGGAAGTTTATGAGCTTCTAAGTGCCACATTAAAAAAACAGACAGAACACCAGTATGGATCTACACTAGCCTAAAAATACTTGAGAGAGCTAACAACAAAGGAACCTCTACAACGGAGCGACAATGTAAAAATGAACAAAAAATCAGAGCCAAGAATCAATGGAAGAGAAACAAAGAAAACCAACAAAAAATCAATTGACTCCCAAAAGTTGGTTCTTTGAGAGATGAATAAGCATAGACAGACCTCTATGCCCTAGTTAACCAAAGAAAGAGGGAACCAGACTCCAAATCAGTAGATCTTGATATAAGAGGGAAATTCACAACAGACAATGAAAAGATCCGACAATTCATACGGGACTACTTCAAAACTTATATTCTACTAAGTTCGAAAAACCTAGAGAAGAAAGTATCAATAGTGAAATCCTGAGGAATCCACCAAAGCTCAACCAAAGAGGTCGACAGTCTTAAACAGACAAATAGTACCGGAAGAAATCGAAGATGTAATAAGCGCAGCCATCCAAGCCAAAAAAATGCCCAGGCCCAGACGGTTCAGTGCAAGAATTCTATAAAAATTCGAAAAGACTACAACCATTACCGACTTAAATTGTTCAGAAGGATACAACGGAGGGAAGGGCTCTCCCCAGACAATCTCTTCTATATGAAGCCAGGCAATTACGGCTGACACAATACCAGGAAAGTACATACAACCAAAAAAGGAACGATAGAACCATCTCCCCATATGTAACACAGACCAAAATTCTAACGAGTTCTGGCAAACGCATACAGACTCACATCAGAGAAAATCATCCACCCTGAACCAGTTGATTCATACAGAGATCAGGATGGTTTCAACATACGAAAATCAAGTAAAACATCATCAACATTATCAATGGATTGAAGGTTACAAAACATCACACACATCATCTCAATTGATGCGGGAAAGCCTTTGACAAATCCAGAGCAACCCTTCATGTTTTAAAGTCCTGGATGGTAATGGTCCTAGAAGGGACTTATTCCTCAATGTAGATCAAAGCCATATACAGGAAACCCACAGGCCAAGATCCATCCTAAATGGTGAAATGCTACAGAGCATTTCCCCTTAAAAGGTAGGACCACTCGCAAAGGCTGCCCCCTGATCACCAACCTTTTAATATACGTCGTGTTGGAAACCCTTGCCAGGTGCAATAAGGCAAGAAAAGGAAACGTAAAGAGTTCAATTGAAAGAGAAGTGTCAAACGTATCCCTTTTTGATATGATTGTCTACCTACGCGATGCTAAAGAAAACTCCACCATGGAAAAACTCCTAGAAACTGATTAAGAGCTTTGTAAAGTGTGCGGATAAAAAGATGAAATCTAGAAAAATCAGTAGCCTTTCTTTACCCCAACATACAAGCAACTGAAGACAGGAATCAAAGGAGACCTCCACTCCAATAGCCTCACAAAACAAAAAAGTACCTAGGAACAGAACCTAACCAAGGACACCAAGGATCTCTACAAAGAAAAATTGTTAAACCCTGAAAAAAGTGAATGGAGAATACATCGAAGATGGACAAAACCTCCCATGCTCATGCGAAGTGGGAAATTACATAATGTATAGTGTAAAAATTCCATCCTACCGCAAACTAGGTCAGATTTAATTCAATCCCAATGAAAATTCCCCAAGAATTTTTCCTCACAGACTTGGAAAAAAAAATCCTCAATTTCATTGTGAAAAACAAAAAAGACCCGAATAGCCAAAGCAACCCTGAGAGTGAAAAAGGCAATACAGGGGGGATTGCTACCAGAATCAAACTACATACAAGGCTATAGTCATAAAAAAAAAAAAGCTGGTACTGGCCAAAAACAGGCCATTGACCAATGGGAATAAAACTGAAGATCCCAAACCTGAGCTCATAAATTAATTTCAGACCCCTCTTATTGACAAGGGGGCCAAGAAGACACAATGGAGGAAAGAGCATCCTTCAGCAAGTGGTTGTGCAAATTGGATCACCACTGTAGAAAGAAGAATTAAACCCCTTACCTCTCACCTTGTTACAAAGTCACTTCAGATGACGAAAACAGTAACAAAGACCTCAACGTGAAAACCCCAAATCTCTGGAGTGATAGAAGAGAAACTTGGCAGCAGAACTTACAAGAAATAGGTGTAGTGAAAAGACTTCCTTAAATCAGACAGCAGCTGCAACAAGAAAGTAAGATCAAACAATTGTACAACATGGGATCTCTCGTTAACTCAAAAGCTTCTGTAAGTCAAAAGAACAATAACGAAGGAGTGAAGAGTAAAACCCACAGAGTGGGAGGGAAACCTTCACTGCAGACACATCTGACAAAGCCTTAATCTGCCAGAGTATACAAGCTAATAAAAACAATAGAAGAAAAGAAAAACAAATGAAACATCCAAAAGGATGGAGCAAAGAATCTGCAATATGAGACTTCACAAGGAGGCAATAGAGATGGCCGAGAAACCATCTTAAGAAGGTTGTTCAGCATTCCTGACAATTAAGGAAGATGCAAATTAAACCACTTTGAATACTCACCTTACTCCAATAAACTGCTTAGGAATCACATGAACACACAACGATACCAAGTGCTGGAAGGTTGTGGGAGAAACGGGGAACACTCATCCATTGCTGTGGAAGGTAAACTTGTACAGCCACTATGGAAATCAGCTGTGTGAAGAACCTTAGAAGACTCAAAACCAGCCTTCCATTTGACCCCAGTCCATACCACTCCTGGGTATGATACCCACAAGACTCACATTCTTACATGAGAAGATACATGCACGCGCTATAATCCGTTGTTCTATTGGCAGCTTGCTTTCACAATAGCAAAAAGCTGGATACCAGCCCGGTGGCCCCTCAACTGACGAGTGGATAGAGAAAATGTGGTACATGTAACAATTGGTAGTCTATGCAGCAGTAAGAGGGACAACATCATAACTTTGCACGGAAATAGATGGAGCTGGAAGACATTATGTTAAGGTGAAGTAATCAGACAGTCCCAGAAAAACAAACGACAAATTGGGTCCGTCCGATATTATGATGCTGAGTACCAATAACCCGATATAAACTACTTTCCATGGAAAGGCATGCATAGTAAAAGAACAATCAACAGGAAAAAACTGCACAGAAAATGGAGCCCGAAATAAGTGAATATTGGAAGGGGGAGGGTGGTGTGTTTTTGAGGGACACTGTGGTTATTCGATTAATGCGATATTTAATGACATGAGTTCACAAAGTGCCCCAAGTTTTGCCTAGACAACTGTAACAGGATTACACAGTGTTTATGGACTTAGTAAAGTAAAATGTTTATATTAACAACATAGGTTTACAGGGTTCTGATAAAAAACGGTAAGCATCCGAGTTTCACATGAGATATAATTCACTGTGAATGTACAAACTATTTATAGTGGGTCCTGATGAACGTACTTTCTAGGGCCACAAAGGTTTTTGAATGAGAGGACTTTCTGCCTCCCCCCCAGAACAGGAGACAACTAGACGATGATGGGGTTGCTCTCCAAACTGTAAATTGGAGCACAATGTATTATAGAGGTAATGCTCTTATAAAACTGGATTAGAAAACTGCCTTCTTTAAGTGACTACATATAGACCCATAGAACTGTGAAAAGGACTTACTCTCTGTTCATAACCAAATATAACACTAAAGTCCGTTAAACTAGTGCATTAAGCAAAATATATCAAGTACAGGAGCTCTGACATCAGTAAATGGATATAGTCTCCCAGGGAGATGTTGCCCAGGGGATCTAAGGTCCCCCACAGAAAGGTAAAGGCTCCTTGCCTCTAAACTGGGATACCTGCAAGAAGAGAGCGGATAAGGCCCTGCTTCTGAAGACCCTGATGTTAAGCATAGGAAAAGATGCATTGAGACCACACATGCAATAATGCTACAGGAGGGCCCCTGGAGATACCAGAAGAGTGCTTACCAAGGGCCACTTTTAAACCAACAAGCAAAATACGGTCTCCTTGAGTCAATCAAGACTTCACCGTCGAGCACCAGCTACATCCACCTGCCTGAAATGAATTGTGCAGCAGAGGCAGGCCATATGCCTGTATAGTCCCAATCTGAATTGGCTATTGGCCTCTCCATTGGAGGAATAACCAAGGCCGATGCCACAAATGCTTACTTCTTCTTACAGGTTAGGGAGATAATAAAGCCTACAGTAAGACCCCCGTCATACCTGTGTAACAGGAAAAAATGTGAGTTCGTGGGATCACACAACCATTACTAAACAGTATTGTCTATTATACTCAAAGTAATCCTACGATACACTATAATAGCCTGCTTAAAACTCCTATATATTTTAATTGCTTTGTTGCGTCTTAGTAGGATCGAAAGGTATATTCCCTGGACAGGGACTGTCAGCCATGAAAGGAAACAGCCAGAGATGGACCAGAATCCAAGACAACGGACTCAGAGAGAGTGGACTGTTCGCTTCTGCACACTTGTGCCCTTTTCTAAGCCCAGGAATAATCGGCGGAAGAGGGGGGCATGGTAGAATGTAGGGCTGCGCGATTGGGGTGAAGGGTGGAGCACATAAGCAATGTAGGTGTATTGTACTTTATTTTATTTTTAACAAATCTAGACCCATGATCTTCCCGCTCATTCTCCCCACCCCGTCAGAGTCAGTGCATTCTGCCAAACCATGCTTTCCATCTCTTAGTTCTTTATCAATATTCTCCATGGGACGTGACTGTTTTGAGCAGACAGTTGCAGCTGTTTCAGCTCAGTTCTTTTGCAGCAGTATTTCTGTGGTTGTTGTTTGTTTCCAAAACTGCTGATTCATGTCCGAAGCTGCTTTCTACAGAAAGCTCAGGGGCCCTACACAAAGAAATGACGTACAACACACTGCGGTAACTGTGCGCACTAGCATCCTCAAGATGAGGGTGATCACCATTCGTCGTATTTGTTGTTTTCTGGACCTTGTAGTTACTGTTTCCCCCCCCCCAACTCAGCAGATGTCCTTCTAGCTCCAGCCATTTTTTTTTTTTTCTGCAACTCGATGTCACTTTTTCTTGATCTCTGCATAGAATTCCATTTGGTGTAGGATGTACCACATTTACCTATTCCACTCGTCATGATTGGGGGTATTTGGTGGTTCAGCTCTTGCATATTGATAAGAGGCTGACCGCCCGCACCAAGGTGCAGGCCACTAGCACCGGCCCCTCTGGTCCCAGCACAAAAGAGACTAGGACTGTCCCGCCCACGGCCCCCTACCTGCGGCAGAGGCGGCAGATGCCTGCCCAGGTAACTACTCCCGCCTGCACCAAGGTGCAGGCCACTAGCACCGACCCCTCTGGTCCCAGCACAAAAGAGCTCCATGACTATTTTGTAAAAGCAGTAATCAACCCAATGATCAATTCACATGTGAAAACTGAATACAGGGTAAACCAATTAGCAAACATGAGCAATAAGCATAAGTAATTTCCATGTCAACCCAATTAGCAAGCATCTGTGTTCAATTTTGTACAACTCAGTGTCTGAAAGTCTAGTTGGAGAGGTTTGCATACACAAACATGCTGACCAAATAAATGTTCAGTCAGTTTTTGCCATAGGTCATTTTCCTGCTGACTTGTGTGGCTGCATTTTCAACTCTTAAACCAACTGCTCCTGTAGCCAATGGTGATGGCCTCTGTCTTGTTTTGTTATGATGATGAAGGGTCACAGTATGCTCCAGCTTGGTAAGCTCTTCTCAAGGTGTGGTCAGATTCCTCTGAAACCATACAACTGCTAAAGTCCTGAGGTTATAAATAAAGTCAGTATCATTGTGGACTGTAATACAATGAGAAATATGACCATTGTTATGTCCTTGTTTCTCCAGTTTAGTTGAGTTTGTTAGAATGAACACAAAGGGAGCCATTAGGAAATCCTGATGGGGAGCTATTATCATAATAATTGACTGCTCTAACAAGAGGGAAGACGGGCAAAAATCCCTCATATCACTTAACAGCAATGTGTTTGGAATAAGGGAAGATTCATTGCCATAAACCAGAGGCAGGGTGCTAACCCAAGAAGATGCCGCCAAAAACTTTGGTTTGGGCACATCTGTCCCTGTGACTCCAGTGCCTTGAGGACGGCCCATATCACCTGTTCAAAGAGCAGCATTCTCCTGGATTTCTTCCACTCATCCTGGATGCTCAGATGTGTCAGCTTCTCTGTCAGTGGTTCCCGGTCCATCTCTTGCCTTTCAAAGGCAAATACTTCTTGCAAGATCTTAGATGGAGTGAGGCTCTACAAAATTACTTCAGATCTCACTTTGAAGGCATCAGATGGGGTCCTGTTGACACACACAGTTAGGCAGGCTGAAGAGGCCACATCCATGGTGTTGATGTCCCTGTAGCCAAACATGCAGTGGCAGGACTGAGCTCCAAAGCCAAACATGTAGCTGTGGAACGGATAGCTCCAAGGACAAACAAGCAGTTGTGGAGAAGCTGGCTCCCATAATCAAAGAAGCTGAAGAGCCAGCTGTGGAGTTGATAACCCCACAACCAAGCACATGTGCAGTATCAGCCCAGGGAACACATCAAGTGGTGTACATCCCTGAAATCTGTTTATTCCATCTAACAGGCAGCTTATATAAGCTGTGTGACATCACCTCCCAGTGGCCAATCTTGGACCCCCACACCATCACTTGTCATTCCTGCTCATGGAATGCATTCAGCAGAGGTGCATGCTGACAAGCAAGCGAACTTGTGACCTCTGAGCACATGTGTGGGATCAATTATATCTTCTTTGAAATGGACTTACCACTGTATAGGCTGTGCCTTAGAAGGTAAGCTCTCTGGCCATTTTACCAGCATGGGTAGAGGGCACATAATTCATGTTAGGACACATGGCCCTGTTGAAAGAGAAAGAGGCAGCTAGATTGTGAGGCTTTTGTTAGTGTATGCTTATGTTTTTGCCCTCATTTTGTAGGCAAACCCAACAAATTCTTCTCTAGTCTTATTGGAGAGTTCTCTTCTTACATTGCCTAGTAACTAGGGAGCTAAGAAATGTCAGAGGTGTGGAGGGACAGTCAGGTTCTTCTGGCAAGTGTACCTGTGGTGGATGCCCCTGCCCCAGGAAGAAATTTTCCTGCAATAAATTTTGCATAGTCAAGACAGGATTAGGCAAAAGCAAGCTCAAACGGAAAGGTTATGGTAGAACATCTTTTATGGGGAAAGCCAGAAGAAAATACAGAAGGAATCCACTGATGGTGGATTGCTTATACTGCATTCACAGCATCTTGCACAGCTTTCACAGGTGGGGCCACATAGATTGTTCAATTAAGATGCATAACTAGAGTGAAGCTAAATAGGTGGATGGAATCAGAGGGACAAATTCCTGGCTGGCCAACTGTTTCTAAATGGTACAGAGTAGGCATGTTACTTGACCACTATGGGCTGCCTTGTGAATATGCAGATGTTTTGAAAACCACAGATGGCTTGGAGCAGACTTTCTGAGCCCTGGAAACAGAAAATCAAAGGCAGGGTAAGCAACAAGCCATAGCTGAGGTGGCCTCGATCTTAATGATGTTATTTATTTATTTATTTATTTATTTATTTATTTATTGGTCTTTTTGAGACAGGGTCTCCCTGTAGCTCTGGCTGTTCTGGGACTCACTCTGTAGACCAGGCTGGCCTCAAACTCACAGAGCTCCGCATGCCTCTGCCTCCCAAGTGCTAGTATTAAAGGCGTGCACCACCACGCCCGGCATTTATTTATTTCTGTATGTGTATGAATGTACTGTCTGCATGAAAGTTTGTGCACCCGTGTCGTGCAATGCCGCGGAGGTCAGAAGAGAGTGTCAGATTCCCCTGGAACTGGAGTTCTCCTGGAATTGGTGTTTCAGACAGTTCTCGGCCGCCATGTAGGGTGCTGGGGATCGACCCCGGGTCCTCTGTAAGAGCGGTTGGCGCTCTTAACCGCTAGGCCATCTCTCCAGCCCCTTTAATGTATGTTATTAAGGAAATATCCCAAGTACTTGAGATGGCCCAAAGAGAGACTACAGATTGACAGGACAATGTAGAGCAAGAAAAAAGTTAAGAGGTTGGCATCTGACCTTACCAGAAAGATTCATATGGAGAAAAGGAGGTAAAAGTGTTAGCCTGCTGCTTTTTGTAGCTAGGCAACCCAGGAGAAAAGACAGATAATGTTGAAAAAGGAAAATAACATAGGAAAGGTGCCAGATGGCCCTCAGTTTCAACCTTTATAACAACAACAACAACAACAACAACAAAAGTCTCAACATGCTAATGTTGGCTTTAGTGATGGTCCAGTGCAGGAAATTAAGGCAGTTAGGGAATATGCAACTGGACTTGTTGGAATTTGGAAAGACATATAAACGGGCATAAAAAGAGCTACTCACCACTTGCCTTGTAAGGCTATGAGATCTGGGAATTATTTTAAGTGCTGCAGAAGCAGATCAACTGAGTAATATAACCAACCATTCTGCCTTGAGATATAAGCTGCATAGCTTGAGACAGCATAAGTAGAATAAGACTCTAATGGATTGCCTAGAAGAGCCAATAGAAACACATGGTTATCCCTGATAGAGATTCCCATAAATACTAGGAAGTAGGGAAATGATAAAAGAGGGGAAAGCACTACTGGGAGAACTAAATATGAGAAAAGGAATATACAGTGGCTCAGTTCACTGGGGCAGATAGGGCTGTTTTTTTTACTAGTGATTTAAGAAAAAGCTTAATTGAACAAGAACTTCCAGAGTGGTATGAAACTTTAATGGCTGTGTTGAGCCCTTTGACAGGATAGAGTCTTTATAAAGCAAGGGAGACTTTGCCAAATGTAGGTGACTTAAGCCAGCATGTAAAAATATGTCTGTAGAGGAATGAAGCAACCCAAAGGAGCTATAAAAAGGGAAAAACAAAACAAAACAAAACAAAAGGAAGTCTACTTAGGTTAGTAGGAGGCAAATGTGGCACGATCTGTGTCAAGTCCAATGTCCTAAAGAAAAAATAAATAAAATGCCAAATTCCATGCTGATAAGCCTCAGAATGGCTTTAAAACCTGAGTAACAGATGAGAAGAGGTATACAAAGCATAAAAAAATGCAGGGTGGTAATTAATTCCCCATAATGTTTCTTGGATGGACATGAAAATCTTTTAAATTTGGGGCTAAAAAATGATTGTATGCTATAAGGAGAGCTTAACAGGATCTTCTAACAGGAACTTGGAAGAGCAAAGTTCTGAGAGCAATATAGTTATAGAGGGAAGCAATTCCTTAAACAGCAACTAGGATGCAGCTCATTCTTGTAATTTTTTTGTAAATAATCTCTTTTCTTTCTCTTGCAAAGAATCTCTTTATGCTTTCTGTGATGCCTGAGAACTTGACTGAGCTTCAATTTTATAGTAATTTGTCAGAAGATCCAGTTTGAAGTGGGGGCTTGTTTTCAGCTAGCATCTCTCATGGCATAACATGGAAGTCATGACGTTCCTATGACCAATGTCACCCCCCCCCCATGATGGAGCAACTCCTGGCCCAGACACATGATGCTAGGTGGGGCAGCATCATGGGGGGGAAGCTGAATCGGGGATCTGGGATTGTCCCCAATAAGTGATGTTATTCTACATATAAAAAGGGCCCTGCAGCATGCAATAAAGTGAATTATTCATTACTATCGCATCAACTTTCAGAATCCAATATTTTGCAGATATACAGGCTGCAACAGGCCTGGATTTTAAGTGTCAGGTCCTAGTGCATTAGAAGGAGATCAATCAGATTGCTAACCTGGTAAGCTAGAGTGGGGTTGGAGAGAGTTTAATCAAGTCACCAAACAGTGGACTGATTTGTGAGTGGGTGTAAGCTGAAGAACGGCCACCAGCCATCAGCCTGAAATTCCTGACCAGCAGTTTCTGGGCAGGTTAGAGGACATAGCCAGACAGGAAGCACTCCACTTCCCAGGCTAAAGACCTGGGTTTGGAATTACCTCTCAGGTCAGGTTACAAAAGTCAAGGGTTCAATCCCCTAGCAGTGACTGCAGGCATCCACTGTTTTGCTTCCCTTAGCAGGACTGCACTGTAGTTGCTTGTAGCAAGAGATGGTTCCTACAGTAACTGACTCCTTATATTGGCAAAATAAACTTGAGGACAGCCTAAAATTGAATCTTTGGCATATTTATTTCTGATAAGTATTATGCAAATGTACAATGACAAAGAACAAGTAGAGCAGAAATACGTGATGTACACTTTGAAGAAAAAAAGGAACACTAGAAAGCTTTATCTGGCATCCAAGATGTGCTGGAAGAGTTTCTCATTGTTAAGGTGGTTAGGCCTAGCAAGTAGAGGCCTGGTGCTCTAAGTAACAATAGAAAAAGTGCTCTCAGGATAAGACCTCACCCACATATACTTCCTACTTATTTTTTTTTCCTAAAGACTTTTTTGTCCCTAGAAAGCCTCAACTGATTAAAGCAGCTGAAAATGTGATCCAAGAAAGCCAGTGTCCATGCCGTGTTGGCAGCTGAAGTTAACATAGTCATTCATGGGAAGCTGGCTTTGGAGGCATGGACAATGCTGGCGTGAAGGGGTTGTTGATGCTTCCTCTTCAGTGTCAGAGAACCTCTGAGGCCAGTAAACATGCAGCATAATGATGGCCCTGGTACCAGAAAAAACCCTGAGAGGCCATGGAATAAAATGTGAAAATGAAGATTGTTCTGTAATAAAGGGCCCAAGTTGTTGGAAATGCAACAGACAGGAGACACCTGCATGGAGACCTGCATACAAGGAGTGAAACTAGCCCAAGATAGAGGTGTGTGCTTCAGTTAGTAAAGCTGAAGGGCAGGGTACTAAAGCCTTTTGGTACTAAAGCCCCAATTATTACACTTAGAGAGCTGCAAGGTTTTATGTTTCACCTGCTGGATACCAGTCTCATTTTTCTATGGAATGCCCTCACTATTACCTTCTTCCCCTCTACTGGAATGGAAATGTGTATTTTAGCTGAATTCGCGAATTCATAGTCTCCCTTCTTCCAGTTGTCTCTCAGCTTTCTGCATGTGTCTGAATTGTGAGCTCTCAGTTTTCTGCTCTATTTGGATCTGTTGCCACCATGATGGACACCTGTCCCTTGGGAAACTTAAGCCCAAATTGATGTTTCTTGTATAAGTTGTATTTATCATGGTGGTGTATCACAGAAACAAAATGTAGCTGCTTCAGAACTGTAATTTTAATTTCTAATGAGTTGCTGTTTCATTAAATTAAATTAAATGTGTTATAAATCCTCCTACATGAAAAACAGCTCTCCTATATCAGAAGGTGGTTTTCAAGCTGCAATGAAGAAAATCATTCAATAATTTAATCCAGATTTAAGCCAGAACCCACAATTATTCAGAAAAAAAGAAAGAATGAAGGGATTCCAAAGGTGTTAAGGTTACTTTATATTCATTTCTTGATACGGTGATATATTTGGTATATGAAGAAGATGAAAATCTTGGGTAATAACACTGAATAAGCACAGAAATCTTATCAATAAAACTTTTCTTTTATTTGATGGTTTTGATGCCACGTGGATGAAAAAAGCCACCATTTCCAAGGATCAAATACTCTCGGGACCATTTGGGTTGTGTGACAAGAAGAAAGAATAATGCTGGTATTCAATGGCTTTATATAATGCCATATGAGAAACTCATGAAGTTTCACATCTAAATTTTTCATTGTTGTATTTCTCAGGATGTCTTTGACTTTTTTTTTTTTAATTTTTTATTGAATTGTTGTAAACTTTGGTACAGTATAGTCTGATGGTATTTTGATCCCTTCCTTATCTGTATTTTCCCCTCTCTGACCCTGCCAAATTTAATGTGTTCATATACAAATATACATACATATATATGTAAATATATATGTGTATAATACAGCCTATAGAATCTGGTTTGTAAGACTATACTTTCAGGGATAATTTCTATAGGATGTTACTAGAGAAGTTTCTCTGACTGCATAGATTACTAGAAACCACAAGGAGCATTCTCTCTTGAGTGTGAAGCCGGCTCTTGGTGTTGCTTTACTGCAACTGCCACTTGCCATTGATGATAGTTCTTCTCTTCTTCGGGAGAGTAGAGGGAGAGAATGCAGTCTGAGTGCTAAAAAAAAAAAAAGAGAATATGACTCGTGTCCCCCAAATGTCCTCCACTGTGGGTCCGTCTGCTGAACCTACCAAGAGTACTGTCCTAGTAACAATCTCTCACCCCCTTGCAGCAGATATCAATTGCCAAAAGTTCTCTAGGTTGGGCTGGGGTTTCCTATCTTCTTCTTCTTCTCCTTCTTCTTCTTCTTCTTCTTCTTCTTCTTCTTCTTCTTCTTCTTCTTCTTCTTCTTCAAGTCTCTGCTGGGATTTTCTCTAGTTTGAACTTGCATAGTACTTGCACATGCTGTCACCATTGCTGTGCCAAAAACAAAATATCTGAGAGTGGTTATCCCTCAATAAAAAATATATTTCAAATCTATGCCTCCCAAGATTTATGGATGATTGCAGAAAAGTACCTGGAAAATTTGTGAGACAGAACAGCTGGGTGATAAGAATATATCTATACGGGTAACAGAGCAGTTGTTCTCTGTTACCCATATAGACTCACATTTTTTGCATTTATTCAAGAGTTTCATTGAAATGTCCTCTCCCTGAATTTTCTGACACAAGGTTATACATATAATCACCAAAATTTACCTGGAAGTTAGCTAAATTTAAGATGGAATAAATTGGAAGAGAGAGAACAAAGCACATTGAAATTAGGACTAGGGAGGTATCTAAGTTGTTAGAGTTCTTGCCTGACACATGTGAAGCCCTGAATCAATCTTCAGCAATGTATTAGTCACTTTTCTGTTGCTGTGATAAAACACCATGACCAAAGGAACTTATAAAAGGAAGAGTTTATTTGAGCTTATGATTGACAGTTCCAGGGAATTAGAGTCCATTGTGGTGGGAGGCATGGTGGCTGGAACTGGAGCAGCATGCTGAGGGTCACATCTTGCAATGAGCACAGGAAGCAGAGAGAGCAACTGGAGACCACGAGGCTTGTTAAACTCACTAAGTCTGCCCCCAATAACGTACTTCCTCTAGCACAGCCACACCTTCTAAGACCTCCAAAAACAGTGCCACCAACTGGAGAGAAATGTCTGAATACTTACAGCCTGTGGGGGACACTCATTCAAACCACCACAAGCACTCTATTAAAACCCAGCTTGATTCAGTTCTTTGCTCCATCTATTGAGCGGGTCATTTGTTTTCTTTTTTCTTTGTTTTTTGAGTAGTTTATATATTCTGGAAATCAATGCTTTGTCAGATGTATCTGCAGTGAAGGTTTCCTCCCACTCTGTGGGATTTCTCTTCACTTCCTTGATTGTTTCCTTTGATGTACAGAAGCTTTTGAGTTTGATGAGGTCCCATTTGTCAATTGTCGACCTTAATTCTTGTGCAGCTGCTGTCTGATTTAGGAAGTCTTTTCCTACGCCTATGTCTTGTAGTCTGCTGCCAACTTTTTCTTCTATCACCTTCAGAGTTTGGGGTTTCACGTTGAGGTCTTTAATCCATCTGGAGTTGACTTTTGTACAGGGTGAGAGGTAGGGGTTTAATTTCATTCTTCTACAAGTGGTGATCCAGTTTTGCCAACACCACTTGCTGAAGATGCTGTCTTTTCTCCATTGTGGTTTCTTGGCCCCCTTGTCAAATATGAGATGGCTGAAATTGTATGTGCTCAGATTTGGATCTTCGGTTTTGTTCCATTGGTCAACAGGTCTGTTTTTGTGCCAGTACCAGGCTGTTTTTATGACTATAGCCCTGTAGTATAGTTTAAAATCTGGTATAGAGATCCCTCCTGTGTAGATCTTTTCACTCAGGATTGATTTAGCTATTCGGGGTCTTTTGTTTCCAAATGAATTTTAAGAATTTTGTTTCCAAGCCTTGAAGAAACTCTTGGGGATTTTTGGTTGGGATTGCAATTAAATCTATACAAGAGTTTTGGTAAATGGACATTTTTACAATGTTAATTTTCCCAATCCATGAGCATGGGAGGTTTTTCCATCTTCTGAGGTCGTCTTCAATTTCTTTCTTTAAGGTTTAAAATTTTTTTTGTAGAGTCTTTGGTATCGTTGGTGGTAGTTTGTTCCTAGGTAATCTTATTGTTTTTGAGGCTATTTGTGAGTGGGAAGGTCTCTTGAATTCTTTCTCCAGTTGCTTGTGTTGTTGTTGGTAAAGAAGGCCATTGATTTTCTAAGTTAATTTGTATCCTGCCACTTTGCTGAAGCTGTTAGTCGTTTCTAGGGTTTTCTGGTGGAGTTTTTTTGTCATCCCTTAAGTAAACAATCATATCATCAGCAAAAGGGATAGTTTGACTTCTCTTTTCCAATTAGTATCCCTTTAATTCCTTTTCTTGCTTATTGCTCTAGCAAGTGTTTCAAACACTATGTTAGAGGAGTGGTGATAGGGGGCAGCCTTGCCGGGTTTCCTACCTTTAAAGGGAATGTTTCTGTCATTTCCCATCTCATTTAGGATGATATTGGGCTGTGGTTTCCTGTATATGGCTTTGATTACATTGAGGATGATCCTTCCAATCCAATTCCTTCTAGGACTTTAAGCATGAAAGGGATGCTGGATTTTGTCAAGGCTTTTTCAGCATCAATCGAGATGATGGTGTGGTTTTTGTCTTTGATTCATTTATTTTTTGATGATGTTTAATATTGATTTTCGTATGTTGAAACCATCCCTGCATCTCTGGTATGAATCCAACTTGGTCATGATGGATGATCTTCTTGATGTGGGTCTGTATGCGATTTGCCAGTATTCTGTTTAGAATTTTGGCATCTGTGTTCATTGAGGAGATGGGTCTATAATTCCTCCTTTTTAGTTGGATCTTTGCTGGTTTTTGGTAATAGAGTGATGTTGGCTTCGTAGAAGGAATTATTTGGGAGAATTCCCTCTGATTGTATACTTCTAAACAGTTTCAGAAATAATGGTTGTAGGTCTTTTTGAATGTTATTAAAGAATAATCTGTCGCTGTGAAACCGTCTGGGCCTGGGCTTTATTTTAGTTGGGAGGCTTCTTACTACATCCTCTATTTCTTCATATGTTATGGGTCTGTTTAAGCTGCTGGTCCCTCTTGGCCAAGCTTGGTGATTCCCAGGATTTCAGATATTCACCCATTTCTTCTAGATTTTCAAACTTGGTAGAATATAGGTTCTTGTAATATTCCCATATAATTTTCTTGATCTTTTCCTTGTCCGTGTGATATTTCCCTTTTCATCATTATTTGTTGATTTTGTTCCTTCTTTCTTTTGTTACTGGGCTAGAGGTCTGTCTATCTTGTTTATTCTTTCAAAGAACCAACTTTTGGCTTCATTGATTTTTTGTATTGTTTTCTTTGTTTCTATTTCATTGATTTCTGCTCTGATTTTTGTTATTTATTCCTGTTGTTCTTTGGTTAGGGTTCATCTGTTGTTGCCCTCAAGTGCTTTTAGCTGTAGTGTTAGTATCATTCACTTGTGCTCTTTTTCTTTTTCTAATGTAGGCACCCAGGGCTATAAATTTCCCTCTTAGGACTGCTTTTAAGGTATCCCATAGGTTTTGTTGTGTGGTATTGTCATTGTCATTCAGTTCCAGGAATGTTTTTATTCTTTCTTTATCTCTTCCTGGACCCATTTATATTCAAGAGTGTGTTGTTTAGTCTCATGTGTCTTGTAGGCAGGAGGGCTTGTCCTGGTGTATGTTGAGCTTCATTGCAACTGTGGTCTGACAGGATGCATGAAATTATTTCAATCTTTTTGTATTTGTAGAGGCTTGTTCTGGTCCCAGGATGTGGTCGATTTTGGAGAATGTTCCGTGGGGTGCTGATAGAAAGTGTATTCTCTGGTATTAGGGTGGAATGTTTCGGTAGAGGTCTATGAGGTCCATTTGTGTGTATCATATCGTTCAGTTTAGATGTCTCTCTGTTATTGCTCTAGCAAGTGTTTCAAGCACTATATTGAATGTAAAAATGTCCATTTTACCAAAACTCTTGTATAGATTTAATGCAATCCCAATCAAAATCCCCAAAGAAAAAAGAAAACAAATGACCCACTCAATAGATGGAGCAAAGAACTGAACAGAGACTTCACAAGCGATGGAATTAGAGATGTCTGAGAAACACCTCAAGAACTGCCAACATCACTAATCATTAAGGAAATGCAAATGAAAACCACTTTAAGATATCATCTTACTCCAATAAGACTGGCTAGGATCAAGAAAACAAATGATACCAAGTGCTGGAGAGGTTGTGGGGAAAGGGGAACACTCATCCACTGCTGGTGGGAATGTAAACTCGTACAGCCACTATGGAAAGCAGTGTGGAGAACCCTTGGAAGACTTGGAATGAACTTGCCACCCGACCCAGCCATACCACTCCTGGGCATGTACCCTCAAGACTTACGCCACCACAGAGATACATGCACGGCCATGTTTATTGCAGCTCTCTTCACAATAGCAAGGAGCTGGAACCAACCTAAATGCCCCTCAACTGACGAGTGGATAGAGAAAATGTGGTACATCTACACAATGGAATTCTATGCAGCAGTAAAGAAAGACGACATCACGAGCTTTGCAGGAAAATGGCTGGAGCTAGAGGACATCATGCTGAGTGAAGTAACACAGTCCCAGAAAAACAAACGATGCATGGTATCACTCATCTGTGGATGCTAGTGCCAATTACCCAGTTGTAAGTATTTCTTGTGTAGGGCCCCCTGAGCTTTTGTACAAAGCAGTTGGGCATAATGCATTTTGGAAACAACAACAACAACAGAAAATACTGCATCAAAGAACTGACTGAAACAGTGAACTTCCGCTCAAAACAGTCAACTTCCCCATGGAAAATATTGAGAAAGACTAAGAGATGGAAAGCATGTTTGGCAGAATGCACGAGCTCTGGTGGGGTGGGGGAATGAGCGGGAACATGGGTCTAGATTTGTTAAAAATAAATAAATAAATTTATGTGAAAAAAAAAAAACCCAGCTTGATACATTCCTGTACTCCCAGCCCTGAGACATTGAGGCGGGAGGAAAAGAAGATAAGGCAATCCTCAGCTACATGTAAAATATTTGGTCAGCCTGGGATACATGAAATCACATGGGGAAAAGAAGAAGGAAGGAAGGAAGGAAGGAAGGAAGGAAGGAAGGAAGGAAGGAAGGAAAATAAAACTCTAGTGATCAGCAGATCAGCATTGGGCCCATCATTCTTCACTACCCTGGAATTTTTCATCATTCTCCTGGTCCAGTTATCCACAAGCAGCCCTCCAAGTTATTAGATCAGCTTCCTAGAGATAATATTTACATTCAGATCACTCCTTTTATTTAATAACGTCCCCAAACATAAAGAGGAATAAATATGGTAATTCACATATGTCTACAGATATGTGCCTTATCTAAAAGCAAAGGTAAACAATTGTGAGATACCCGGTGAGAATAAAAAGAGCATAATTACATAACATTTAGTGTAGTATATTGTTAGAAATATTCTATTATTCTATTATATGGTGATATATTATATTATTATTAAACATTATACCATTAATACATTCCAAAGTCTCATTCAACAAACATGTTAAACATAATTCTACAGGACTTTACAGCAGAGATTAATCTTAACACACTAATAGTAGGGGACTTCAGTAACACCCTGTGTCCATTATACAGGTCAACTGGACAAAGAATAAACAGAGAGACATCTGAACTGAACACCAACTGTTCCTACCAGACAACTAGTGAATATTCTCTCCAAACACCAAAGTATGTACTTTCTACTCAGCACCCCACGGAACCTTCTCCAAAATAAATTGACAACATACTGAGGGACTGAACAAATCTCAACAGATACAAAAACAGTTGAAAGATTTCCATGTATTCTGTCAGACCACAATGCAATAAAGCTTAATATCAACACCAGAAAAAGCCCTGGTAACTACAGGAACTCATGGTGATTACATGACACACTCCTGAGAAAAGAATGGGTCAAAGGAGAAATTAAGAAAGAAATAAAAGTACTCCTGGATTTAAATAAAAATGACAATGCAACCCTACAATACCTCTCGGGCACTTTAAAAGCAGTCTTAAGAGGGAAATTTATAGCTCTAAGTGCCTACATTAGAAAGAAACAGAAAGAGCACAAATAAATGACTTAAAATTGTAACCCAAGACACTTGAAAAATAACAAATGAACCCTAAACCCAACAGACAAGAAGACCTAACAAAAATCAGAAATAGAAGAACAATGAAAGCAATGTAAAGAATCAATGAGTCCAAGAGAAGTTCTTGAAAGGATAAATAAGATAGATATACACTTAGCTTAGTTAACCAAAAGAAAGAAAGAGAAACTCCAAATCAACAAAATTAGTGATGAAAGGCCGTACATTATACCAGGTAACAAAAACATCTAGAACATTATATGGGAATACTATAAAATCTATATTATATTCATTTTGAAAACCTAAAAGAAATGGATGAATATCTGAAATCATTGGACTTACCAAAGCTTAACAAATAAGAGATCAACAGGTTAAAATTACCCATAACCCATAAGTGGAAATGGTAATACAAAACTGTCCAACTTTTAAAAAAGCCTTTTTAAGATTTCTCCACAAGGTGAGAGGTAGGGATTTAATTTTATTCTTCTGCAAGTGGTGATCCAGTTTTGCCAACACCATTTGCTGCAGATGCTGTCTTTCCTCCATTGTGTCTTCTTGGCCCCTTTGTCAAATATGAGGTGGCTGAAATTGCATGAGCTCAAATTTGGATCTTCAGTTTTGTTACATTGGTTTACAGGTCAGTTTTTGTGACAATACCAGGCTGTTTTATGACTATAGCCTGGTAATATAGTTTGAAGTCTGGTATAGTGATCCCATCAGTATTTCTCTTTTCACTCACTCTTGCTTTGGCTATTCAGGCTCTTTTGTTTGTTTTTTATTTCCACATCAATTTAAAGATTTTTTTCCAAGTCTGTGAAGAAATTCTTGGGGATTTTAATTGGGATTGCATTGAATCTGTATATTAATTTAGGTAGAATGGACATTTTTACTATATTCATTTTTCCCATCCATAAGCATGGGATGTCTTTTCACCTTCTGATGTCTTCTTTTTTTTTTTTTTAATTTTATTAACTTTATTTATTTCTGTATGTGTATGAATGTACTGTCTGCATGCAAGTTTGTGCACCCGTGTCGTGCAATGCCGCGGAGGTCAGAAGAGGGTGTCGGATTCCCCTGGAACTGGAGTTCTCCTGGAATTGGAGTTTCAGACGGTTCTCGGACGCCATGTGGGTGCTGGGGATCGAACCCGGGTCCTCTGTAAGAGCGGTCGGCGCTCTTAACCGCTAGGCCATCTCTCCAGCCCCCCTGATGTCTTCTTAAATCTACTTCTTCAAGGGTTTATAATATTTGTTCTAGAAATCTTTGGTGTCTTTGGTTAGGTTTGTGCCTAGGTTTTTTTTTTGAAACAATTGTGAGTGGGAAGGTCTCCTTATATTCCTTCTTCTGTTGCTTCTTGTTGGTGTAAAGAAAAGCTACTGATTTTTCTAGGTTAATTTTTTTTAATTTTTTTATTAATTTTATTTATTTCTGTATGTGTATGAATGTACTGTCTGCATGCAAGTCTGTGCACCCGTGTCGTGCAACACCGTGGAGGTCAGAAGAGGGTCTCGGATTCCCCTGGAACTGGAGTTCTCCTGGAATTGGAGCTTCAGACAGTTCTCAGCCGCCATGTGGGTGCTGGGGATCGAAGCCGGGTCCTCTGTAAGAGCGGTCGGCACTCTTAACTGCTAGGCCATCTCTCCAGCCCTAGGTTAATTTTTTTATCCCACCACTTTATTGAAAGTCTTTATCATTTCTAGGAGTTTTCTGGTGGAATTTTTAGCACCCTTTAGGTAAACTATCATAACATCTGCAAAATGTGATAGCTTGACTTCCTCTTTTCCAATAAGTACTCCTTTAATTTCCTTTTCTTGCCTTATTGCCCTAGCAAACATTTCAAGCACTATATTGAAGAGGAGTGGTGATAGTGAGTAGACTTGCCGGGTTCCTGTCTTTAAGGTGAATGTTTCTAACTTCTCTCCATTTAGGATGATGTTGCCTGTTGGTTTGTTGTATATGGCATTGATTATTTGGAGCAATGTTCCCTCCAGTTCAATTCCCTATAGAACTTTAAACATGATGGGATGCTGAATTTTGTCAAAGTCTTTTTCTGCATCAATTGAGATGAGCATGTCTTTTCGGTTCATTGATGTCTTTTATGATATTTATTGATTTACGTATGTAAATCTCTCAACTCCAAATGGTTCAAAGACCTCAGTGTGAAACCTGAAACTCTGAAGGTGATAGAAGAAAATCTGAAACTCTGAAGGTGATAGAAGAAAAACCACAAGACTCATGCTATGGCAGAGATACATGCACAGCCATGCTTATTACAGCTCTCTTCACAATAGCAAAGAGTTGGAACCAACCCATGTGCCCCTGGACTACATCAGACAGCAGTTGTGTAGGAATTAAGGTCAACAAATCAACAAATGGGAATTCATTAACCTAAAAAGCTTTTCTACAGCAAAAGAAACAATCAAAGAAGTGAAGACTAAACCCACAGAGTGGGCGGTAATCTTCACCAGTGACACATCTCAGAGAGGATTACAATCCAGAGTACATAAATTATTCAAAAAACATAGGACCAAGAAAACAATTGACGCAATTAAAAGATCGGCTATGGATCTGAACAAAGACCTCTCAAGAGAAGTAAAACAGGCTAAGAAACATCTTAAAAACTGTTTACTATCCTTAGTAATTAAGGAAACGCAAATTAAATTCACTTTAAAATTTCATTTTACCTTGGTAAGACTGGCTGTGATGAAGAAAACAAATTATATCAAATGCTGGCTAGGGTTTGGAGAAAGGGAGAAACTCATTCAATGCTTGTGGGATTGCAAACTTGTCCAACACCACAGGAAAACAGTGTGGAGAACACTAACAAGACTAAAAATGAACCTACCCTTTGACACAGTCATATCAAACTGGTATGGGTCTTTACCCAAAAGATTCATCCTATTGCACAGGTATGTGGACATTCATGTTGATTGCTGCTCTTTTCACATTATCAAAGAGCTGGAAGCAACCCAAGTGTCCCTCAACTGATGAGTGGATAAAGAAAATGTGGTACATTTACACAATGGAATTCTATGCAGTGGTAAAGAGGACATCATATTTGCAGGTAAATGGATGGAGCTGTAGGCTGTTATGCAAAGTAAAGTAATGCAGTCCCAGAAAAACAAAGGATGAATGTTATCCTTCATTTATGCATCCTAACACCAATCCTTATATGTAAGTCAAAGTGAGTAATTGGTCAGTAAAGATAATACCACATTGACTGATATTGCTATAGATATAGCTTGAAGTATATGTCTCTGTTTTCCTCAGTGATAATTTTAGGAGAAATATAAATCTCTCTTCATACAGTATATTAAAAATATATCAACTTGCTGTATAATTTAAGAATGTCAAGTTCTATTTGTTTTTACATGCATGCAAGTTTAGGAATAAATTGTGAATTCCCAAATGTGTTTTGGAATTAATCTATAGTTTATTTTCAGACTTTGTAAATTAGGTATATGTTTCGAGTGTAATACAATAATTAATTAAAGTAATATAATGTTGATTTCCATTTTAGATTTTGAAAATAATGAGTATAAATATGCACTGCTAAGGGCTGAGTTTACCTTCTTTGTGACCTTAAACAGCAGAATTTGGCATGCCAATATTCAGTAAAAAGCTTTTGTTAGTTTTTGATGCACCTTTATCATGTAAAGAAGTTCTTAGTTTTCTGCCATCCTTGTTTGGTGGGCGCTTTTCCTTTTATAAACAGCAGTATAGAGAGAATACTTATCTTTTCTGTGCCTGATAAGTTCATCATGAAACTTCTCTCTCAGTTGTTAATATTGTGAAAGAATCCACTGATTTCCATATCCTAAATCAAACCTGATTTCTTGAGATAAATCTGCCTCATCCTAACTGCTTCCTTAGCCATCTGAAGAGTCTCTAGGATGGTTTTCAAAAGCTAGGGTATTTTATATTCCCCTGAGAAGGGTGTGAGTGTTCCAGGTTTTCGACCTCCTTTTCAGTACTCATTATTAGCTATTTTATGATTATAGCCATCATGGTGTATTGGATGGTGTCCCAGGTGAATATATAATATATATATATATATATATATTCATTCCCTTGATGAGCAGTGATGTGAATCTTCTCATATCCTTACTGTCAATTTAAGTAGGTATATGCAAATTTCTCCCTTGGAAAAATGTCTGATAGCTTTCTTTTTTCCTTTATTAATTGGATTTATTTTGTTATTTAGCTGTTTGCTTTCTTTATTTCTATATACAAGTTGCTTATCATTACATGTTTTGCAAATGACATTTCATATCCTTTGGTTTGCCTTCCACTTTCTTTTTATTGCATATATTTATGGGTTGCAACCTAATGTTTTATGTGTATAAATATTATAGAGTGATTAAATCATGTTAAATAGTATATCTGTCACCTCACCTACTTAACACATTTGAGGTGGAATATTTAAATTTTACTCTCTTAACAATTTTAATATGGTGTATTATTAATAATTATGGTTTCCCCTGTGTTTAATAGATCTCTAGAACTAATTCCTCCTGTCTAGCTGAAATTTGGGCTTTCCTCCAACATCTCTTCAGCCCCTATTAATCTGATTTCACTCTCAGCTTCGACGCGTTCTATATATAAGTGAGTCAATGTTGAGTCTTTCTGTGTCTGGCTTATTTGTTAAATTTAGATTAATGCCTCTTCAATCATCCATGTTATTGCAAATGAGAGGATTTGCTTTATGGCAGAATAGTATTCCATTGTTGTCTTATTTTTAGATTTTTTATGTGTATGGAGTATGCAGTGTACTTTTTTCAAAAGTATTTTTCTGTAACATGAAACATTTTTCATATATGAAAATCAGTTATTTCTTCTTATAGAAAAATAAATATTCTATTATCATTATTATTATTTATCATCATCTTTTCTGTGGTGCTTAATTTAAAAAATCATCATAGGTATGAATAAATATTAAAAACATAGTCTATATATGATTTAATATGATTTTATTTTTTTTAATTTTTTTATTAATTTTATTTATTTCTGTATGTGTACGAATGTACTGTCTGCATGCAAGTCTGTGCACCCGTGTCATGCAATGCCTCGGAGGTCAGAAGAGGGTGTCGGATTCCCCTGGAGCTGGAGTTCTCCTGGAATTGGAGTTTCAGACGGTTCTCAGCCACCATGTGGGTGCTGGGGATCGAACCCGGGTCCTCTGCAAGAGCGGTCGGCGCTCTCAACCGCTAGGCCATCTCTCCAGCCCGATTTAATATGATTTTAGTTTTATGTGTCCCTCAGGGTCCTGAGCATATATGCCCTGGATAGAGTGCACAAGTGAGTCTGCCATTCTTTCTTTGACAAAACACCGCCTCAGCTGGGTATGGTGGCGTGCACCTTTGATCTCAGCACTTGGGAGGCAGAGGGAGGTGGATATGTGAGTTCAAGTTCAGCCTGGTCTACAGAGTGAGCTCCAAGCCAGCTGAGACTAAAGGGAGACCCTGTATCAAAAATACAACAAAAAATTAATATGCCAAAGAAAATTCTGTCTTATCAATACAGAGATGTGCAATGGTAATTGTGCTCTCTATTTATTTGACTGCTTCCAAAGTGTGAAAGTCATTTTTTTCATCACATAATTTTTATGCAACAATTTTCTTGCCAGAAGGCCTGTGATGCTTGTCAGCTATGAATAGACAAAGTCGGGCTCCACCGTGATGGTAATACACTCCCATGAAGTGCATTCATAACTACTAGTAATTCTAAGGCATTCTACCATAAAGGAGGCACCTGAGAATGAGGATCTTAAAATAAGTGTCCCCTTGACAAAATAGACTACACACTACATTTATACACACATATATTTCTGTTATTAAAATATTAAAAGGTGTGCTATATTTGGCAACTCATTTTTCTATATAATTTTACATAATATTTGATAATATGGCAATTAAATACACAGAACAGTGTTAATTTATTTTACATTGATAGGCTGGAGATTATAATTGATCTAACTTATGCTGATAAATATATTAATATATATTTATTTAATTAGATATGATATCCCTCTATTGTTCTTTTAATATTCATCCCTCTCCACAAAAAATATTTATAACTGAGTTATTGGTACTAGCATCCACATATGAGAGATACCATTTGTCATTTGTTTTTCTGGGACTGTGTTACTTAATTTAACATGATGTCTTCTAGCTCCATCCATTTACCTGCAAAGTTCATGATATTCTCTTTCTTTACCACTGCATAGAATTCCATTGTGTACATGAACCACATTTTCTCTATCCACTCATCAGTTGAGGGGCATTTGGGTTAATTCCAGTTTTTTGCTATTGTGAACAGAGCGGCAATAAATATAGCTGTGCATGTATCTCTGCAGTAAGATGAGTCTTGTGGGTTATACCCAGGAGTGGTATGACTGGGTCAAATGGCAGGATCATTTTGAGTCTTCTAAGGGTTCTCCACACTGTTTTCCATAGTGGCTGCACAAGTTTACATTCCCACCAGCAATGGACGAGTGTTCACCTTTCCCCACACCCTCCAAGCACTTGGCATCATTTGTTTTCTTGACCTAGCCAGTCTTACTGGAGTAAGATGGTATCTTAAGGTGGTTTTAATTTGCATTTCCTTAATTATTAGCGATGTTGAACACTTCTTAAGGTGTTTCTCAGCCATCTCTAATTCCTCCTCTGTGAAGTGTCTGTTCAGATCTTTGCTCCATCTTCTGAGTGATTCATTTGTTTTCTTTCTTCTTTGTTTTTTTGAGTAGCTTGTATACTCTGGAAATTAATGCTTTGTCAGATGTATCTGCTGTGATGGTTTCCTCACATTCTGGGGTTTTCTCTTCACTTCCTTTATTGTTTCCTTTGATGTACAGAAGCTTTTGAGTTTAATGAGGTCCCATTTGTCAATTGTCGATCTTATTTCTTGTGCAGCTGCTGTCTGATTTAAGAAGTCTTTTCCTACACCTATGTCTTGTAGTCTGCTGCCAAGTTTCTCTTCTATCACCTCCAGAGTTTTGGATTTCACGTTGAGGTCTTTGATTCATCTGGAATTGACTTTTGTACAGAGTGAGAGGTAGGGGTTTAATTTCATTCTTCTACAGGTTGTGATTCAGTTTTGCCAACACCACTTGCTGAAGAGGCTGTCTTTCCTCCAATGTGTCTTCTTGGCTTCCTTATCAAATATGAGATGGCTGAAATTGTATGTGCTCAGGTTTGGATCTTCAGTTTTATTCCATTGGTCAACTGTTCTGTTTTTGTGCCAGTACCGAGCTGTTTTTATGACTATAGCCCTGTAGTATAGTTTGATGTCTGGTAGAGCGATCCCCCCTGTATTGCTCTTTTCACCCAGAGTTGCTTTGGCTAGCTGGGGTCTTTTGTTTTTCCAAATGAAATTGAGGATTTTTTTTTCCAAACCTGTGAAGAAGCTCTTGGGGATTTTGATTGGGATTGCATTAAATCTGTATACAAGTTTAGGTAGAATGGACATTTTTACTATATACAAAGTACTGTTTAAATACATATATATCTAATTGCGTGTGCTTCATTAGTAGGATCGAAAGGCTATATATTATACTGTTTAAATACCTATATATCTAATTGCATGTGCTTCATTAGTAGAATTGAAAGGTTATGCCTGGACAAGCTGGCAGCCCATGAAAGAATACAGCCAGAATTGACTAGAGACCAAGACAACAGTTCCAGAGAAAGTAGACTGTTTTGCTTCTCATCTACCTGCGCCCCTTTTCTAAGCCTAGGGAACAATCTGCGGAAGAGGGGGCATGGTAGAATGTAAGGGCTGCTATTGGGGTGAATGGTGAAACTACAACAATATAGACTGGACACTCATTTGATAAACTTGATTGAACATACAAACCCCCCCTGCTGGATGGTGGGACCCATGAGCTGTGTGGGTTTGGGCATAACTGCTTGCAAATTGGTTTCACATGAAGGATGCTTGTACTCAAAAATTATCACTTATTGTTAAAAAAATGAAAACAAAACAAAACAAAACAAAAAAGCAGAGAAAGATGCAGAAGTTACGGCACAATGCATGATCTGGGATGGGTAGGGGTGGGGTGGGGGGAAGGGAAGGGGATATATGCCTGAACTGAATTGGAAAATGATGTATGAAATACATAAAGCATCAATAAAAAATTTTAAAAAGATATGATATCCCATTTTCATCACAATTAATTTTAGGTACATATATTAAATTATATTGTAAATTCATTCTTTGAAAATATTAGATATTTGTTCAATAAATTTTGATCACATTCATCCACTTCCTCCAAATCCCTCCAAGTCACCTTAGTGATCTCTACCCTTCTAACTTAGATTTCATTTTTTTTAATTGTTTTAAATTTCTCCCTAAGTCCAATCCATACTGCCCATCAGCACATGGCTATGGAGTTATTCACTGGAGCACAAGCAACCTGTGGAAGACTCTGTCTACAGGGGAATGATCCTGTTCCTTGCTCAGCAGCCACCAACTGAGTATTACTTGAAATTTCATTATGATTTTAACATAATTTCATCATGCTACAATATCTTTGTTCTGTCACTTTTTTCACATTTTAACTACATTAGTTTTGTGAATATGTTGTTACTTTACATTCTCAAATTTTACCATAACTCTTAATTGCAATCCTAATTGTCATCATTCCATAAACATTTCAAAATTCCATTTCTCATCTGACTTTTTCATTTCTTTTATGAAAAGTATAATTTTGGTTGCTTGACATTAAAAGTTATTTTTCAGGTTAATTTATGAAAATAGATATTATTTGTCTTAACTCATCTGTGGTAATAATAGACTTTCTATAACCAAAACATATTCACAACTGTTATTATACTAGTAAAGTCACTGAACATGGCAGATAATGAGAAATATTCTATTTTTCCCCTACATAACTTCCTTAATCTAATTAATTACTAAATTTATGATGTAAGCAACTGCAATGAACACAATTTAAGTGATGAGAATTATCATGGTATACTTATTTATCAACTTAATATTAATCTTCTTTATCTTTGGATTTAGACTGTAAATTCTCAGCAAACACCGTTACAAATTCTAAACAAAACAGTAACATTGACATGCATAATAAAAAAAAATATTTTCCTTTATTGTTTTTCTAAATATAAAGTTATTTTAGTGGTAATTCTAGAATAGTAGTGATGCTCAAAAGGAGACATTATTGATGACATGATTTGATGACTAGCGGAAACAGAAAGTTTGCATATTTTTTATGTTAACTCTTTCAAACATATTTCAAAAGGATTATGTAATTCATAACCTATGCAGAATTTCAAATTTTCATATCATATTATTCATTTTAATAAAACTGGATATGAGCCAAGAATAGTTGTATCAAAATTTGTTTGTTCTTTGACAAGTTCATTCATGTATGTAATGAATTTCATGCTTTCTCACCCCATATTACTCTCTCTCCTCCTCTCCTCCTTCTTCTATTGAAATCTTTCTTCATGTAGTTCTTTTATCTGCATGAATGGTGATTCTTCAGCATAATTGAGAAATATGATTAAACAGGATAACTAGACTATTCACTATTACTTTGGGGTATGTTCTTTGTGCAGTTAACCCTGTAAATATAGAGAGCAGCATCCTATCTTAATAGGAGAGTGAGTGTATAGGAGAGTCAGGGTTCCCTACAACAGAACTGAAAGAATGAGTACATATATTTGAAAATTTTATCAGTCATCTTACTTTGAATTTGTAATAACAGCTGAATCACATTTGAGAACCTGAGAATCAGGTAGTTGCTTCAAAACCTATCTGTCTCTGAGTTAGCAAAACAGCAGCAGCAGCAGCACCAGGATAAATCAAGTCAGTGCAAATGGGAAGATCAGACAAACAAAAGGTGAATAATCTTCCTTCAGCATGGAATCTTTTTATCTGTGTTGCTACCAGAAGGTGCTGTAAACATTTGGTTTGGCTGTTCCCATATCAATGAAGAACAATATTTTACTTAAGGCTCCATACGCAGGTGATTCTAACTTCTGGTAAGTTTATATTAAAACCAACTGGCACAGTGAGCAATACTGCTGAGATCTATGTTCCCTCCATGTCTCAGTGATGACAGAGGCAGATACTGTCTCAGAATATCATCATGGTGATGAAGAGGTGGCTCGGCAGTTAAGAGAACTGGTTGCTGCTTCACAGAACCCAGTTTGTTTGCAGCACTCACATGGCAGCTAACAATTGTCTGAATCTCCAGTTCTAAGGGATCCTACTCCTTCTGAAGTCCCTGGGCACTGCAGAGGTGTGTGCACTAACATTGTTTATGCACATCACTCATAGATATAAATACCTTTCTTCCATTTTGTTTTCTGTTTCTGTTTGTATTATTTTTAATTCATTTTAATTGAAATTTTTGTGAGTTTCATAATAATTTTCAGTCAGTCTTAATGGGCATTATTTCTCCTTTTCCCTTGGCACTTTCCCACACTCCCTCTTGCCTCTGAGTTCACACTTTCTGTCTTTTGTGCTAGAGTCCCTTGTGACAAATTCTTCTCCCTGCTCACTCCTTAGTGCCAGCTCCTCCCCTGAACTCTAGTCAGCTTATATGGGGTCTCTTTTCTAAAGAAGGCCAGGTCTTCCTCACCCAATGGTCATCTGCTGCCAAAATTTCCTCAGCAAAGTTTTGGCTCTGCTACCCATTTCTGCAGTTCTGTGCTGGGTTTTTGTTCAGCTGAGCTTGCATGGGTCTTGTGCATGCTGATACCAATGTTGCAGATTCATATGAACAGGGTCCCTGAAACTTGTAAGATTCATTTTCTTTTGGTCTTTCATCACTTACCTGACTCTTACATTCTTTCAGCACCCCTCTTCTGCAGTGTTAACTGATCCCTGGGTGGGTGAAGCTAAATATAGGGAACCTATCCATGGAACCACATGCTGTAGAGTCCGAATTTTCAAGGTTTTACCATTAAGACCCTTTGGGATTCCTGGTCTCCTGTTGCATGGAGGACCTTCTTTAACAAGAGTTAAGAGGTAGTTAGTGCCTTCTTGGTTACTTATTCTATGATGCTTGGGTCTTATGTATAGAGGTTGCACTGTAGATCTATCGTACACATAAGCAGTCTGTGTGTGTGCAGTTGTGGGACTCTGGATTAGTCTTATCTGATGCAAAAGAAGCTTCTTTGCTGAGTAGTGTCTAGCACATTTGTCTGTAAATATAAGGACACTTCTTTTGTAGTTAGTAAAATATTACCTTAGCCTAGGGATGGGTCTACCTTGTGGAATTGTTTCAGATCTATGACATCTCCAGCTTTGTTCCTCTCTTAAAGTTACCATTACCACACATGTGTTTCCTCCCACTGAGTGGGATTTAGGCCCAATTGGTTAGCCATTGATTTCTCCCAAGAGAGAAGTGCCACTATTGCACGGGTGTCATATGCTGTGCTGGAAATTGATATGGGTATTTGGTCTTGAGGCTGATGTTGGACTATTGATTGATGATCTGCCTCAGTGGCTTGCATACATAGTGCTTGTTAGGCAGGATCTGGGCTTGGAAATCTAAAGATGGTGCCTACCACCCTTCTGTTCTGGTCAAAAGCCCACCTCATCTCAGGCAGCTTCCTGATGTCACCAGCCACAGCAAACACACTGCCTAAGACCATATATGGTTATATTCCAGCTTCATGACTCACATTAAAGACCCACCTTGTCCCCTTCTACTTCACCACTTTTGCCCTAACAAGTACATGCCTTGTCACATGGCCATTACCCCATCTTCCTCTCCCCAGAAATTATAAAATCCCTCAACCCCAGCACCCTACTCCCCTGGCCTCCCTCTCTGAGACTGGTGGACCCTCCGGGGAGCATGTCCTAATAAACCTGCTTTTATACTTTGTTAATCTGGTTTGATCTGGCCTAGTTTACTTTGGGAAAAAAAAAGCCTTTCAGTGCACTACACAACTGTGAGAATAAATGACTCTAAATGTTTTAGTGTCAACATGACACACCTGGCTTGAAGGAGCCTCAGTTGGGGAATTGGCTCCATTGGACTGGCCTGTGGCCACCTCTGTGGAGTATGGTCTTGATTGTTCAGCAATATGGGTGATGGTACCCCTGGGCAGATTGTTATGTACAGAATAAGAAAGCAGGCTGTGCATGGGCCAAGGAAGCAAGCCAGTAAGAAGCATTCCTCCATGGCCTGTGCCTCAGCTCCTGCCCTGAGTTCCTATGTTGAGTTCCCTGAGTATGAACTGTGACACAGGAGATGTGAGATGAATAAACCCTTTCCTTCCCAAGTTGGAATTGGTCAGAGTGTTTTATCACAACAATGAAAAAGGGAACTAGAACAATCAGGTACCATTGCCATTAAAACACACTCTTCAGGCTTTTCCCAGTCTCTGAAACCCTTAATTGTATCATAACAGAAAAGTTACTCAACATAAAATAATGAAGTCATTATCAACTTCTGAAATTGGAAATCTGCTCTCTGAAGTATTCCAAGGTATAATCATCTAGGCTTATGTATGAATTTAATTTACCTTATAAAAGGTGGACTTTATTTCTGAGAACGACATCAAAATAAACTCAGTTTGAACTTCTTATACTATATTAGATTGTATGTAGGACTCTATCTAATTACTCTCACAGATGTGCTTCAGGAATTCAAAATAATAAGTGAGATTCATAATGGAGGGTTTACTATTGGGATCAAGAGTTTTATTAAGTAAAACGTTTTGTTTAAAGTCTTTAGAGTAACAAAATTTGATGAAGATTCATGAATATCAGAACATTTAAATAGATCTCACTTTAAATCTGTCATATTTCTTGGGATATATTTCATTGACATGACTTGAAAACTATAAATATGACCAGAAGAGACTCAAACTAAATTAAGTTTTACCAGATATCAATTTACTCTCAAATGACAATGACATGAAAAATGACTTACTAGGATTTATAAATTTTGTTATGTGAGATATTACTAAAGTCTGTCCAGAAATTTTCTGCTTATAATATGTAGATCAAAGCAATAAACTATTGCTAGTAATTCTGTCTGTTCACATTTCCATGCATACATGTAAGGTTCCTAGGTTCTAAGTTCCTTCAAATATTACTTTATATATATATATATATATAGATAGCTAGAATGATATATTACATATATCTATCTATATATATAGACATATAATCTCTATCTATATAGATAGATATAATTCGTAATATATCATATCTATCTATCTATATATATATATAGATAGATAGATATAGATATAGATATAGATATATAGATATATATAAGCTGGGGAAACACAAATCAGACTTGATAGTTCTCTGAATTTATTTCAAATCAAATAATAACAGAGGTCAAGTCAGGAAGTTGGAGGTGGTGATTAGTAAGGTGGAGTAGAATAAATGAAGAGTTAGGAATTTGGAGTATATGGATGGAGGATATGTATGCATATTTTAGAGTAATATAAGACCATTGGAATGCAGAAAAAACTAGTTTGTCATGACATTATGTCTAACAACAGTATTTATTTTATAGGAGTGTTTCTTAGTATTTCTTATAAACAGCTGCTTGAACTTTTGTCCAAGCCTTTTGTAAAATATTATAGAGTAGTTAAAAATATCATGCTGGTGAAACTTAGCCTTTCTGGATGCTTAACGACCATATGCAATGCCCATACCAATTTGGCCGAGGGTCTTAAGAGATAACTGTTCCTTGCCCTCAGATGTCAATTCAATCCCAGGGGACTATGTATAGGGGCATCTCTTGAAATGTCCTGCAAATGTCCTGCACCAGTCTTCCTGTGCAGAGAGGTCTTGGAGTTCCACTAATGGCAATTCAGCCAGTGTCCAGTCTATAAAGAGGAAAGTATGCTCATGCTTCAAAAAGGGAAGCCTGGTCTAGCAAGACCTGAGTTTGTCCTCTAGTCGATGGAACTGGTGGCTGTAAAGAAAAAAGGAGCTAGGTGCCCCCCCCCAAAAAAAAACTGAGTGACCTTTGAGGACCAGATCTTCAACTGACCTTGAGAAAACAAAAACCTTGTTTAATCTGGGCTAACTGTGTGGCCTTAAGCATCCAAAATGAAAGTGTAACCAGAAATAAGCAAGTAGTAAGTCCTGAGAAATTGTACTTCAGGTACAAAACTTGAGATCTTAGTAAAAATGCAAAAAGTAAAATAAATAAATAAATAAATAAATAAATAAATAAATAAATAACACAGATGTTTTGCCAGTGTTATTGGCAAATGCAGCTACCCTGTGGCTGCCACTGCTTAGCTTTTCAACCTTCCAATATGGACTGAAGATTCATGTCTCTCCAAGTATCCTCCAAACTTTCAGTGCCAGATGGGGACTACTGAGACATCCAACTTTGGACTGAGCTACTACTGGGGTTCCGCCTCTTCAGAATATAGACCTCCCATTGTTGGACTACCCAGGCTGTATCATGGAGACCAGTACAGTTAGATCAAGACAGGAAGTGGTGCTTACTGGACCTCATTTGGAGACCGTGGGAAGGGAAAACTCCAGTGTGGAATACATGGGCAGAACTGATGGTGGTTTGGACTTGCCAAGGAGGAAACTTTAAACATGACATCTTTCAGCTTAATTAAAAAAAATAATCTGAAGGTGCTAAAACCCATGATATATGTGGCATGCGTATATGCATATTTTGGAGTGATACATATTTTAAGGAATAATAACAACAACAACAACAAAAAGACTGTGTCAAAGAACTGACTGAAATGGTGAACTTCTGCTTGAAGCAGTAAACTTATGCATTGAGAATTTTGAGAGAGAATGAGAAAAAGATGAAAAACATGTTTGGCATAATGCGTGAGCTCTGTTGGGGTGAGGGATGGGGAGGCACGGGTCTAGATTTGATTTGTAATTTTGTTTTTTTGTTTTTTTTATTATTTTTTTATTTATTTCTGTATGTGTATCAGTGAAGTGTCTGCATGCAGGTCTGTGCACCCGTGTCGTGCAATGCCGCGGAGGTCAGAAGAGGGTCTCGGATTCCCCTGGAGCTGGAGTTCTCCTGGAATTTGAGTTTTAGATGGCTCTTGGCCGCCATGTGGGTTCTGGGGATCGAACCCAGGTCCTCTGTAAGAGCGGTCGGCGCTCCTAACCACTAGGCCATCTCTCCAGCCCCTTGATTTGTAATTTTGTATAAAATGCATAGAGCTTCTAAAAAACATTGGCTTTGAAAATAAAAGAAAAAGTGAAATGTCTGAATATAATCAAAATACATCTGACATTCTCAAATATATATGTATACATAAATTTACATATATATATATATATATATATATATATATAAAGCATTGCATTGTTTTTCTATTTTACATGATTCTTTTTGTGACTGATAATTTTCTATGATGTTCTTTAGTCAGTAAACTCTTCTCTCTCTCATCTCCTCTCAGGTTTACCACTTCCCTACTCTTTGCCCTTCTTGTGTGCTTTGTTACAATAGCCCATTATCAACTCTCATCACAGAAGTCTTTTTGCAACAGGTGATGAGTAACATAGAAACCTACACCTGTAGAAAGTAAGAGAAAGCATACTACCCATCCCTATATGGGACATCTATATCAGACCCGGCTCCAAAGGCTCAGATATTGTCATGGTAAAAGGGACTGAAAGGTTGAAACTGTCAGAGGAGGTCAATGACTGCAAGGAAATCGTGTTTTTAGAAAAGAATAGGGCACTTGCACATGTGAACCCTCAGTATTTCCAAAGCACTGCTTTTCAAGGAAGGACTTATAATGAACTGGGTGCAGGTAAATAGGCACTAAATTATTCTGTCTTCAGTGGAAATATTTTCATTTTCTCTCACTTTTAATGGATGCATGTGTTCTTCCTTGGCATATCTATTGGAACACTCCATCCTGAGCTCATGACAACCAGTTGTCTAAGGTTCCTGTTGTCTCATTCTAAAGGCACTCTTGCTGCCATGACTTCTCCACTACCATGGGCTTTATCAGTGAATGTGAGCCAGAATAAGTTGCTTCTGTCTACAGTCTATCACAGTGACCATAGTCAATCCCCCAGGCCTACTGGGGAATTTCAGGGTCCAACCAAAGGAACGGGGGTGAGAGGTGCAGAGCCAAGTCACAGACCCTGGGAATCAGGTGAGCACAGACAGAAGGTGAGCTGTTGTGGACTTGTTTATTGGGGGCAGGGTTAGGGGTCATGTGCTGTTCCCATTCCTGCTCTCCTCTTGTGGCCTTCTGATTGGCCCAGGTCTGCAACTCAGCTGCTTGTATGGTCTCACCTGCCTAGGGCAGGTTAGGTTGAGGGACAAACTCTGCGCATGCATAATTTTCCGCTTACTGTCTACTACATTGTGACAAGAAAAGTAGCTAGTACACATCGGGGCAGGAAGCTTCTGAGAGCTGCTGCTTTCTGCGGGTTCTTCAGCTGATGAAACCCTGTGTCTTCACATCAGCTCCACTGTTTTTAACTGCTCAAATCTTTATCTTTGGTTTCACAGACCCTGATTATAGTCATGAAGCTTTGTCACGTTTCAACGTTACTTCTATCCCCTTTGAATTTTGCTACATGCAGAGCCCAGTGGCTGACCAAAGAGCGACTATTCGCCTGGTCCATTTTCCTTTTTGAACTCTGGTATTCCACTTTTCTGAAAATTCTTTTTTTTTTTTTTTAAATTAATTTTTATTGATGCTTTGTGCATTTCATACTTTTTTTCCAATTCAGTTCAGGCTTATTTCCCTTTCCCTCCCCACCCCCCACCCCATCCCAGATCATGCATTCCGCCATAACTGTCCTGCATCTTTCTCTGTTTTTTTTTTCATTTTTAGCTATAAGTGATAATTCATGAGTACAAGCATCCTTCATGCAAAACCTATCTGCAGGCTGTTGTGCCCAAACACCTACAGCCCCACCATCCAGTGGGGGGTGACAGGTTGTTTGTTCAATCAAGTTGATCAAATGAGTGTCCAGACTAACATTGCTGTAGTTTCACCATTCACCCCAATCGCAGCCCTTACATTCTACCACGCCCCCTCTTCCGCAGGTGTTCCCTAGGCTTAAGAAAGGGCACCGATGTGGACTGAGAGGTAAAACAGTCCACTTCTCTGGAGCTGTTGACTTGGACTCTGGTCAATTCTGGCTGTTTCCTTTCATGGGCTGACAGTCTGTCCCGGAATTAACCTTTGATCCTACTAATGAAGAACAAGCATTGATATATAGGTTTTAAGCAGCACCAATATTTATGGTAGGTTACTTTATGCATAGACACATGTTTGGATATGTTTAAACCATGAATTACACCATTTTCCCCCTGTTAAATATGACAGGGTCTTACGTGGCTTATAACATCTCCTGTAGAGGATTGTAAGTTTGTTGGCATCAGCCATGGGTTATTTCTCCAAGGGAGAGCCAATAGCCAATTAGATTTGGGGATATACAGGCCCCACATGGCGCCTCTGCTGACAGTATCTTCAGGCAGGTGGAGGTGTGTAGTGGTGCTGACGGTGGAGTCTTGTGACTCAGTGGAGACCCATATTTGCTTTTTATGGTTTAGTGGCTTTGGTAACATCTCTTGCATTCCAGCAGGCATTCTGTTACACTTGAAAATCTATCTATAATATTTCTCAGTTCCCTACCTGTGAAACTTGTATAATGCCTTATTTTATGTATCATTAAACAGGTAGATATCTATTATACTGATTAATATTAATGAAACAACAGTGAATTATCAAGTGTATCCTATTTTCAGAATATTAAAGGATGGAAAGCCAAACCATAAGAGTCAATGAATTATGAGTGTACAATTGTATATTCATTCTAATTGTTATGTAACATACAACACAGTCCTTTCTTTGGCTTTCCCTTTGCCGGTGGAATCCTTTGGGAGAGGATATTATGCACCATTTTCCATTTCCTGCTTTCCTCAGTTATTTACAAATTCTACTATTAACTCTTAAAACTTCACTTTAAGTTCTTATTCAGTACCCATAAATTTATCTCATTTTCCAAGAAGTATTAGTCACTGAGTCTAGGGAAACCAACTGAGCAATATCCAACTTCACATCTACCTATATTTTCCTTAATAAAATTGGGGAGTTTATAGGCTTTGGTGCTTTTGTTATCATCTGAACATAAATTTCATAGATAAATGCTTATTAGCATTTGAAAACAATAACAAATACACTGTACTATCTAAAGATTAATTTCCCACACCTGCAGAAGACAGTAGAAAGTATGCTTTAGCATGAGTTTAGCGACAAAAATATGAAGTCTCGTGTTAAAAACATTACATTGAAACTGGCCTTTACCAGGTGGTGGGGATTGAGAATTAACTTGAATAAGTTACTAAAATATGAATTCATTTCTTAAAACCAAATGAAAATAAACAAACATCCGCTATAAGAAAGTGTGAGGTGGGGCTGGAGAGATGGCCTAGCGGTTAAGGAGCGCCGACCGCTCTTACAGAGGACCCGGGTTCGATCCCCAGCACCCACATGGCGGCTGAGAACCGTCTGAAGCTCCAATTCCAGGAGAACTCCAGTTCCAGGGGAATCTGAGACCCTCTTCTGAACTCCGCGGCATTGCACGACACGGGTGCACAGACTTGCATGCAGACAGTACATTCATACACATACAAAAATAAATAAAATTAATAAAAAAAAATTAAAAAAAAAAAGAAAGTGTGAGGTGAGAAGTGCAACCTGAATGCATTTACACATGCATGAAATTGTCAAAGAATAAATTCATTTATAATGTAAAATAAGATAATTTACTTAAATTGGTGACTTGACTTGCTTAGACAACTGCCTCTTACATGGAAATATGCATAAAAGATTGATAATATGGGTAGGGAGATGGTTAATTGGACAGAGCAGATGCTACTCAGGCATAATGATCTGAGTTTGTATCACCTGCACTCACACAAAAACCACCTGATCGTCACACATCTAAAAGCCCAGCACTGCTGGAAAGTCAGGGTTTAGACACAGGGTGATCCTTGGGCCTTCCTGCCCTCCAACCTACCTAAAAGTCTATGAGGTCCAGGTTCAGGACAAATCTCTGTCTTAGAGGGAGAATTTGGGAGAAAGATCGAGGATTCCTGGTTGCCTCCACATATGTGCATATGGGTGTGTCGATTTGCATATATAACTACACCCACTATGCACAGGATAGGTAGTATGTTAATAAGCACAGTGTCGAAATACTGTAAAATTGTTTTCAATTTATTTTTCTTCCTCACTTATCCTCTGATTTGCTAAATTAAAATGAGATATGTTAGTATATTATCATCCTCTTTGATAATCTAAATATTTTATTCATTTTAAAATCCAATGTTATGCAAGGATGCTTAATTCAAACATTTTGAATCATATCAGAATTTTGGAATCAAACATGTTTTTTTATACTTCCTGGACTAATTTACAAAATCTTTATCAATATTTATACTCTTTCTGCTTAAGTCTAAACATAAATTGCCACTGTTCTAAAATAAACATTCTAATTATGAAGCCTCAAATATTTACTTCCATACAAGGCAGAGAAAGAGGAAGCACTGACATCAGGCAAGATAGATATGTTTTAGATAGTAAGTATATGTTGAGTAGCTTGTTAAAAATTGAAAAAGCATCATACTGAAGAGTGAAAGGAGAGTTCAGTGCCTTCTGTTGACTCAGCTGGATGTCTTCATCAAATGGAAACTACTAGTATATGAGACCATTAATGAGTGCTAAGTGGAAGGTTTACTTTTTTAAGATAAGATCTTACAGTCTTGCATCAGGCTCCCAAGAGGTGAGATAAGACAGCAGTGCCAAGAAGGAAATTTTTTTAGAATAAATTTTATCCTATTTATTTTTTATTATTTCACACACTTGTATAGTAAATTCTGGTTGCTGTGACCCCTAGCTTCTCTTATTTCCCTCCCATTCCTGTCAAGCCTTTCTTCCCCTCCATGTCTCTTTCTCTCATACATATCTTTGTAACCCAGTAACTTTAAGGAGGGGTTGTGTGAATTTGGGTTTTGAACTATGCATTGGAACTTGATGAGGATACTAGTGGGAGCACAACTGAAAACAGACTCCCCTTTCCTCAGAATTTATTGATTCATTGTTAGTCAGTAGCTCTAAAGGGAGGAATAGGACCACATGGTGACTCCCTGATCCAGAATTGAGTATGGATGGGCCCAGTTTTGGTTAGTCAGCTACAATTGCTGGGAAACAGATTGCAGTAGCCATGTCCTGCCCAAACATTGTATTTCACAGGCCCTCTGCCTGTCTTTCTGATCTTATATTCTTCCTGCCCCCTTTCTCTATGATGTTTCTTGACTAATGTCATCTTTATGTTTGAAGACTCAATATACAGTTATTTTCACCATTTTGAACAGACTTAAGTCTGCATTAATCATTCTCATTGCAAAGAATATTTTTTTCTGAATAAGTCTGTGAGTACTCTCTATCTATAATCTATCTATCTATAATCTATCTATCTATCTATCTATCTATCTATCTATCTATGTCAATTTAATGTTATGTGAACTTAATTAAAAACAAATTCCCTGTAGAGTTTAAGAGGTACTCATCCATTGGCTTCTAAACAGTGTAATATTACCAGACATAAATTCTCTCTTGTTTAACTGGATGTCAAATCCAATCAGAGGACTATTTGTTACCCCCTGTATTAGTCACTTTTCTGTTGCTGTGATAAAGCACCATGACCAAGGAACTTATAAAAGGAAGAGTTTATTTGAGTATACGATTGAAGGTTCCAGGGAATCAGAGTTCATTGTGGTGGGAGGCATGGCAGCTGGATCTGGAGCAGGAAGCCGAGGGTCACATCTCACAATGAGCACAGGAAGTGGAGAGAGCAACTGTAGAACACGAGGCTTGTTAAAACTCATTAAGCCTGCCCCCAACAACGCACTTCCTCCAGCACGGCCACACCTTCTAAGACCTCCAAAAACAGCGCCACCAACTGGAGACAAATGTCTGAATACTTACAGCCTATGGGGGACACTCATTCAAACCACCACATTCCACTCCCTGGCCCCCATAGGCTCCTGACCATATAAAAATGCATTTAGTCCAACCTTAAAAGTCCCCACAGTCTTTACCAGTCTCAATGCCATTAAAAAGTCCATAGTCCAAAGTCTCCTCTGAGACTCAGGCCAATCTCCCAAACTGTTATCTCCTGTAAAATCAAAAGACAAATTACAAACTCCCAACATACAGTGGAACTGAATACACATTCCCATTCCAAAAGGGAGGAATAGAGGCATAGTGAGGAAACACTGGACCAAAACAAGACTGAAAACCAGCAGGACAAAAACCAAGTCCAGTAGCTCCATGTGCAGCTTCTGGGACTTGACTTCCAAAGGGCTTAGATGGCTCACCTCTTCCAGCTTTGCTAGAAACATACATCTCTTTATTAGGCTGGTACCACTCCCTGTATGCAGCTCTCCTTGGCAAATATCTCACAGGTCTGGCATCTCGAATGTCTTCTTGGGGTCTCCACTGCCAACCAGGCTTCACATTCACAGCTTCACGCAATGGCCTATCAGGGCCTTCTTTATTCAGGGATGACCCAGAGCACTCTGCCTGACCTTGGCAGCTCTCTGAAACCGTGGAGGAAGAACTGATGACCCTGTCACTCTTGCAAACTTCATGCCTCTAAAGCCAGCACCACGTGAATGAAATTGCCGAACCTGGCTGCAAGTTCGGGATGGAATCTCTCCTACTTTAACCACATTTGCAATTTTTCTCTGACCTGGACTTGCTGGAGGATTAGCTGGGTGTGGTCTTGCCCTGAAGGTACTGATTCTGTTGTTTACTTGTAAATCTCGAGGCCCTTCCTTAGTCACTTTAATTTCCTTACCAAAAGGAAACTCTCCTTCACAAGACTTGGCACCACCTTTAATCTTCCTAGTGGGGTTTTCAGATCCAAACTGCACATTCTGCATTTCTTTCTGCCCCATCTGCTCTTCTTCACTGTAGATCTGCACAATATTCACCATTAAAAGCCATGCCACCATTTCTATGTTAGGCTGTCTTGAAATATCCTCCGCCAAAGACATTAGTCCATTGCTTTTCAATTTAGCATCAGGCAAGCATTTGGACTGCAGGCAAACTGCTGCCAGACTCTTTATCAAAATATCCCAGTTGCTGCCTAAGTCTTTATTTTCTCCTGGAACCACATCTTTTGCAGCCATGCTTTCTTCCAGGCCTCCACTAGATGGCCCTTTAAGCTCTGCTTAGAGTAGTCAACAGCCTTTCTAGCCCAAAGTTCCAAAGTCTTCCACATTTCTCCAAACATCCACATGGTCAGGTTATTCACAGCCAACAGCCCACTCTTGGTACCAAATTACTGTATTAGTCACTTTTCTGTTGCTGTGATAAAACACCAGGACCAAGGAACTTATAAAAGGAAGAGTTTATTTGAGCTTACGATTGACGATTCCAGGGTCCATTGTGGTGGGAGGCATGGCAGCTGGATCTGGAGCAGGAAGCCGAGGGTCATATCTCACAATGAGCACAGGAAGTGGAGAGAGAGCAACTGTAGACCATGAAGCTTGTTAAAACTCACTAAGCCTGCCCTCAACAGCGCACTTCCTCCAGCATGGCCACACCTTCTAAGACCTCCAAAAACAGTTCCACCAACTGGAGACAAATGTCTGAATACTTACAGCCTATGGGGGACACTCATTCAAACCACCACACCCCCTAACAGTGTTTCCTCTCCTATCAAAAATAAGGAAACATACCCAAACTGACAGTAGAAATTTTACTTAATACCCTACATTTTTGGCACAATATTATCCAGTTCTCCCTGTGAGGATGGGTTTGGGACTATCCATTAGAGTCTGGTTCCTTCACCAGTGGGAATATAACAATATACAATTTCTGTCCTTCTTCCAGAATATCTTAGCTGCCAGAAGTGTACTAATAAGTGATAGGGTCCATGAGCCCTTGCTCCCTTCCTAGCTGACTTTTGGGTTGGACTACTATAGGCTGGTCTCCAGTAGGCACAGGTACTGTGAGTTATAAATACCAGGGTATTGTAATACTTAGAAGACAGCATTACCCAGCCCTTCCTCCTATCTTCTAGCTTTTCCATTCTTTCAGATCCATCCTCCACAATGTTCTCCTAGTCTTAATTGGAGCCACTTTGAATAGTATGTGCAGAAGGTGGGCTTGGGACCTCATTGTCCTTTGCTTATATGACAAGCCAACAGCTTGTGGTGGGCCCAGTGAAGATGGATGGAGTAATGTTGGAGGGCACAAAATGGCATATGGAAATGATTGTAGGTTATGGAATGCCAAATGTGGTAATGCCTGCAAACCACACACTGAATTTAAAACTGCTTTTTAGAGAAAACAGTTGATACCTGGGAGGAGATTGTGTTATGCTTTATTGGACCTTGCTGACCTTCTTTACTATTTCCTTGCTGCTGACTCTTAAGAGCAATGAGCACATGCTTGGAATTGATCGCATCCAGGCTTATTAGACTCTGCATATCCTATTTAAAATTGTTCATTAATAATGTTAACACATGAGTGTCATAAATTTGTAAAAGCAACTGGAAGAAAAATAAAGACAACAGATAAGGAATTAAAATGAATGTACCCTGCATGAGTAAAATACTCCAGAAACCCCTGACACTGGCATTTCTATTTAACAAACTTATGGTTTCTTGTGAAATATTAATGTTGGAGGCCAGTGAGATCCAGAAAACGATAAAGACGGTTGAAATTGCTACTGGTTGCATGCCAGAACTAGATGACATGGTTATTGCTAAAGATGGTACAACCTTTGGGTGCAGAACAGGGAAATATCAAGGTGCAACTGAACAGGAAGTTCCCTCCCTACTCTATAACTGTTGGTGTGCCAGACAGGGATGCTATGGTGCTGCAGGGAAGAACTGACACCAAGAGTTGAGCTCTGTTATGGACTCTGGATGCTGCAATGTCAACATGCAAGCCAAGATGTCCCTGCTAGTGCAACACGCATACAGAGAGTTATAGGTGAAGTCCCAGATTTGGAGATTCATGAGAGCTATCAGTACAAGTCCCAAGGACCTGTCACTGTGTGTTGGCTGCAGCTCATAGCCCAACACAGTGCCACACTGGGTGTGGAAGAACAAGGATTCAAACACATCAGAAATATTTCTGTAATCATATGTTCTGGATTAGAACACTGACTAGTGATTTGTACCTCAAAGTATGTCTGTGTTTAGAGCAGAAAGCAGAAGCTCACAACCACAAGCAGGCATAGGAAGCAGAGTACAACTGAATATCCAGCAAGGCTAAAGAACTGTCTTTGCTCATCTCCACTGACATTTTCTCTATCAAGGAAACCCCTTCGAAGACCTGGGGAAAAAATATACAAATGCTTAAACCTTGTGAAAAACAGTCTCATTCAAAGCACCAAAGAACATTACTGGATTTACTCAAAGGAATTATTCACCAGAAAGAATGAAAACATCAACTCACTTCCTTTTTGATCATGACTACAATGGACAAGGTAAGAGTCCATTAAAATATGGTTAATTAAAAAACAGTGGGTGAATGCACCTTCCTCATTTATAAACTACTATATAAATTGGATTGATTCTTAGAGCAAACAAATGAAAACCCGATAAATAAAGTACAAAACATAAATTGCATAGGAAAAAAAAATGATTCTTCAACTTTAATTCTACTATTTCAAATTCTTAATTCATATATTTCATCTTTTCCAACAGGAGTTACTTCATTAAAATATTATCTAAAGATTTATAAAAATGTGTGATTAAAATAGAAAAACATGATGAATTTATTTAAACCTAGCCTACTTTTACAGTGTCAGAAAGTCAAAAAATGAAATGATTTCTTTTGGGATCGCACCTGTTTACTGCCTGAAATCATCTTTCTTGGCTACAAATCAATATCACTTTCTTTCATTCATCAGTGATCATAAAGCTTTTCAATAATTCTAATTTTAAAGAATGATTACAGCAAGTACATAGTCATTGATTGCTTAAAGGTTACTGCTAAAGTGAACATAGAGGTAATTTTATTTTTAATGAATGAGCCTATTTGAAAAGTCAAGCATTTTCCTTGACAAACTTTTTAGAATAAGTTTGTACATCTTATTACATATGAGCCTGCATTGTGGGTGGGTACATACATATGCATTTGTTATGCCAAAAGTAAACTATATTAATATAAATTTCCAAATTTATAATAATTAATTTAAATTTTGGGTTAACTAAGAGCATTTTCTTTAAAGTTGTAAAATGGGTATAAAAATGGGTTTATGAGCCAAACATGCTACTAAGAACATATCCATGGCTATTTTTTTTTCTATTTCTTACATCAAGGAGTACAGATTAATGTTCCTCCCTTACAGTGTTAGCTAGACTGAATTACCTGGGCTTTGGTGTTTTGTGATATAGTTGGGTTAGATTAAGTGGGAAAAAAGGGAAGAGAAAAAGAGGAAGGGAGGAGAAAAGAGAAAGAGAGGAAGAATGGTGATGTTAATCCATGGGTGAGTTGGGGGTTTTACTAAATTTGGTAGATTGTGGGGGGGGAAAGACAATACGGGCAAAGAGGGGGGGGGGAGAAAAAAAGGAGGAAGGGTCTCCCTGTAGCCCCAGCTGTCCTGGAACTCACTCTGTAGACCAGGCTGGTGTTGAACTCACAAAGATTTGCCTGCCTCTGCCTCCTGAGTGCTAGGATTAGACAGGCGCCACCACCCTTGGATGAATTACCTGTTTTTAAGAAATAACTATAACTGGGGGCTGGAGAGATGGCCTAGCGGTTGAGAGCGCCGACTGCTCTTGCAGAAGACCCAGGTTCGATGTCCAGCACCAACATAGTGGCTGAGAGCCGTCTTTGACTCCAGTTCCAGGGGAATCTGACGCCCTCTTCTGACCTCTGCAGCATTTCACGACACGGATGGACCAACCTACATGCAGACAGTACATTCATACACATACAAAAAATAAATAAAATTTAAATAAAAGAAATAACTATAACCACGCAGGATTAGAACATTACTTCCATAATCAAAAGCCCAGAAAAGGTTCTTAGACTGAAGTGCCCTCCTCACTTGCTCTCCTTTTGTTCTGTCTGTCTGTCTGTCTGCATCTCTTATCACTGCCACTGACTCTCTCCTTTGACCTTCTCTGTGTCCTTGTCTTTGTCTTTGTCTTTGTCTTTGTCTATCCCAACTCTTTCTCAGAGTCCCAGGATTGTAAATCCAGACATCTGTTTCAAAATTTACTTGGTGATGGTTTTCAGCCTGTCACATAAGTGTTTCTTCTTACTACTAGACTAGCAGGACTGAATATTTGTGCTTTTCTCAAATCCATAAGTAAAAGGGTAGTGTAATTGAGTAGCAAGTGTTTATGTCTCTCTTCCTAAGTGAGAATAGTGTTCTTACAAAGGAGACTCTGCAGAGGCATTTACCTTCTCCAACATGTACAGATAGCAGTTTAAGGAACAAGAAATGGATCAGGGTTGAAACTTTTAAGGACTTTAAAGTTTGAATTTCCAGACTCAGAAAACATGAGCACTAAATAGTTTTTACTTAAAATGTATCTGTCATAAGCATTCTGTTGTCACAGTCTGATTGGAGTTTCTTCTTTGGTCTCAAATACATGCTCACAATTCATAAAATAGCCAGAGAGAACCCTACTCTACATGCCTACTTTAACCTGGGATATACTACCTAAACTTCATATTTTATTTATTTACTTATTCTGCCCTGATGTATCAATTAAAAATTGGGAAGTTTGTCCCAGTTTAAATTAAGCATATAAGGGTAGGATAAGAATTATGAACTCTGGGCTGAAGAGATGGCTCAGAGGTTAAGAGTGCCAACTGTTCTTGCAGAGGACCCGGGTTTGATTCCCAGCACCCACATGGTGGCTAAGAATGCATGCCTTTAATCCGAGCACTCTGAAGGCAGAGGCAAGTGGATCTCTATGAGTTCAAGGCCCGCTTGGTCTACAGAGTGAGTTCCAGGCCAGCTGGAGCTACAGGGAGACACTGTCTCAAAAAAAAAATCCTTTACTTAAGACAAAAGAAGGTAATAATGTGTTTTAAAATATAAGATGTGTAGTAGTGCTGTGAGGATGGACTAACATGGGCTAAGTCCAAAGGAATCCAGGACACAAATATAATATAATCAAATTTTATTAATTTCCACACAGGTTAATTCTATAATTCTAATTCTGTCCTGTCCTAGCATATCTCCCCAAGGTTGCTCACCTACATGACATTCTCTTAGCCTCTTGGAAGCAAAAAGGGTGTCCACATTGGGGAGTTCCAAGAAGTAGGTTGATTGGCTGAAGTGAATATCTCACAGACTAGGCATTGTGGCAGCTTAGCCAGTAGGTCCAAGCAGCAGCAGTGTCCAACAGGGTCAGCATGAACTTCAGGCAAACTAGTATCATGAGGACAGCATGTCTGGATGTTCTCAGTGGCATCCCACAGCACACCCCAGGATGGAGAGTGAGAGAAAAGTTGTTCTGTGATTCCCAGCTAAAGTAGCTGGTAGCCAGGTAGGAGGAGTGAACTTGGTCACAGGTGCTAATCTCAGGCTTGTGCCTAGTTTCCCCCCTGCAGAGCAGATAGATATTTTTCCTATCTGAGTTTATGGCCAGGTCAGGGCAGGGACCCAGGATTGGTTATCAGGTTCTTCTGTGCAAGCTGCCTCTGGCCACTTAAGCACTTTGGTATGGTCAGTCTTTGCACTCTGTCCAGCCCCTCTGAGGCTGACTTAGTGCTGAGTGCTTATATCTGAAGGAGCCCTGAGCAGGAGCAGGCCGCTTGCTGAGCTAAGTTTAACATTTGCTAATTTCTTTAATATTTCAGCATACACACATTATCTACTGTTAGTTTAATCCTATCTACTTCTAATTCACACAATTTCTACATGCTAAATATGATCCCAACATCCCATCTCCTGACACCTGATGTCCACAGAGGGACCAAAAAGGATTCGCATTTGATCTCAAAAACAAGAATGAATTACAAAATACATCACAGCAAATGGAATAGGAAAAAAGAACTGAAATCACATCAGTATAGAATTCAGTATTCCAGTTTTGCTTGACTCAAGGAGAACTATATTTGCTTTATTGGTGTAGTGGTCTTTGGTAACACTCTCTGGCATCCCAGAGACCATCTGTATGCTTGCAAGTGCGGTCTCCATACATCTTTTCCATGTTTGTATCAGGTCTTCAACAGCAGGGCCTTATCGCCTCTCTTCCTGCAGATATCCCAGTTAGGAGGAAAGGAGCCTTTACCATTTGTGGGGGCTTGGATCCCCTGGCCAACATCTCCTTGGTAGAATAATCCATTGTTGATGTCAGAGCTCCTGTATTGATATATTTTGTTTATGTACCCATTTTCCTAAGGAGTAGATAGGGCCGTCAAACCTATATAACAGATTATCTCTGCTCCTTTTTTTCAGTGTTTCTACTTCACTTAGGGTGTTTTGTAATTTTATTTCTCTCTCACTGTGAGATTACTTATTCGCGAAAGTATGTCAATCTCTCACTTTAGTTTTGTTATATGTTGCACTCTAGGCTCATTTTATGAAGTTTTTCAGCACCCTCTTTCTTCTCTGCTTCTAGTTTCCTTTGTTGTCAATTGTAATCCCTCCGGTCTCTCTTTTGTTTATTTATTCTCTCTCTATTACTTCTCTGAATTATCTGTCTTTAGTGTCTCTCTCTTAATTTTCTCTTGCAATAGGTCTGTGCAATTAATTCAATCTAAGTTAGGTCTGTATTTCGTCGGGGTCCACACTCAGGGAGGATACTGATTGTAAGGCTTGTCCCTAACCAAGTTGTGTTAGAGGTTGAAGTTATGGCAAAGCATTTAATAAATCCTTGACGAAACTGTTGAAATACGTTTTGTACAATCTAATAGGACTATGACCACGGTCTTGGATGGTGGGTACATACATATGCTGTTGTTATGAGCCAAAAGAGTTCACGTAATTAATAGAAAGTGGGTTCCAAATGTTTTAATAATTAATTTAAATTTTGGGTTAACTAAGAGAGGATAGGTTTCTGAAAATACTTTTAAAGTTGTAAAATGGTAGAAAAAAGGGGTTTAGAGCCAAAACAGGCTACGAAGACAGATCCATGGCGATTTGTTTTTTTCTATTTCTTACATCAAGGAGTACAGATTAATGTTCCTCCCTTACAGTGTTAGCTAGACTGAATTACCTGGGCTTTGGTGTTTTGTGATATAGTTGGGTTAGATTAAGTGGGAAAAAAGGGAAGAGAAAAAGAGGAAGGGAGGAGAAAAGAGAAAGAGAGGAAGAATGGTGATGTTAATCCATGGGTGAGTTGGGGGTTTTACTAAATTTGGTAGATTGTGGGGGGGGAAAGACAATACGGGCAAAGAGGGGGGGGGGAGAAAAAAAGGAGGAAGGGTCTCCCTGGTAGGCCCAGCTGAGTCCAGCTGTAACTCACGGTCTTGAATAAGGACCCAGGCTGGTAGTATGAACTTCACAAAGATTATGCGGGACTAGCCTATGCTCCCGGGGCCTGAAGATGCTAGTGATTAAGTGACAGGCGTGCCAACCACCCTATAGGAATGATTACCGTTTTATAAGAAAGAAACTAAAAAGGAAACTGGGGGGGCTGGAGAGATGCCTAGCGGTTGAGAGTGCCGAATGCTCTTACAGAGGTTCCAGGTTGGGTTCCCAGCATTTATATGGTGGCTAACAACCATGAGTAAGTTAGCTTCAGTTCTAGGGGATTCAGTGTTTTCTTCTGACCTCTGCAGGGCATTATGGCAGGCGACAGCGTATGGACAACCATACAAATGCAGACAGTACAATTCATGGGGGAAAACATAAGCAAAGAAGGGACAAGAAAATAAAATAACAGTTTAAATAAAAGAAATAACGTAGAACCGGGACGCAGGATTAGAACATTACTTCCATAATCAAAAGCCCAGAAAAGGTTCTTAGACTGAAGTGCCCTCCTCACTTGCTCTCCTTTTGTTCTGTCTGGGATCGGGTGTCTGTCGCATCTCTTATCACTTCAACACTGCGGGAAGCTAGGACTCTCTCCTTTGACCTATACTCGTGTGTCCGGCTTGATCTTTAAGTCTTTGTGACTTTGTCTTGGGTTGTGCGAAAGATGATCCCAACTCTTTCTCAGAGTCCCAGGATTGTAAATCCAGACATCTGTTTCAAAATTTACTTGGTGATGGTTTTCAGCCTGTCACATAAGTGTTTCTTCTTACTACTAGACTAGCAGGACTGAATATTTGTGCTTTTCTCAAATCCATAAGTAAAAGGGTAGTGTAATTGAGTAGCAAGTGTTTATGTCTCTCTTCCTAAGTGAGAATAGTGTTCTTACAAAGGAGACTCTGCAGAGGCATTTACCTTCTCCAACATGTACAGATAGCAGTTTAAGGAACAAGAAATGGATCAGGGTTGAAACTTTTAAGGACTTTAAAGTTTGAATTTCCAGACTCAGAAAACATGAGCACTAAATAGTTTTTACTTAAAATGTATCTGTCATAAGCATTCTGTTGTCACAGTCTGATTGGAGTTTCTTCTTTGGTCTCAAATACATGCTCACAATTCATAAAATAGCCAGAGAGAACCCTACTCTACATGCCTACTTTAACCTGGGATATACTACCTACCGGATTAAAACTTCATATTTATTTATTTACTTATTCTGCCCTGATGTATCAATTAAAAATTGGGAAGTTTGTCCCAGTTTAAATTAAGCATATAAGGGTAGGATAAGAAATTCTGAACTCGTGGGCTGAAGAGATGGCTCAAGAGGTTAAGAGTGCAACTGTTCTTACAGAGGAACCACCGGGTTGTGATTCCAGCACCCGACTGGTGAGCTAAGAATGGCATGCCATATTAAATCCGAGCACATAGCTGAAAGGGCAGAGGCAAGTGATCTCTAAGATCAAGGCGCCGTATGGGAATCCTACAGAGTGAGTTTCCATGCCCAGCGTGGAGGACAGGGATACACTGTCTCAAAAAAAAATCCTTTACTTAAGACAAAAGAAGGTAATAATGTGTTTTAAAATATAAGATGTGTAGTAGTGCTGTGAGGATGGACTAACATGGGCTAAGTCCAAAAGAAACCAGGACACAAATATTATAATCAAATTTTATGTAATTTCCACACAGTTTATTCTAAATTCTAATTTCGGTGCGTCCTGTCGCTAGGAAGCATATCTCCCCCCAAGGGGTTTGCTCCCCTACATGAACATTCTCTTAGTCCTCTTGGAACAAAAGGGTGTCCACATTGGGGAGTTCCAAGAAGTAGGTTGATTGGCTGAAGTGAATATCTCACAGACTAGGCATTGTGGCAGCTTAGCCAGTAGGTCCAAGCAGCAGCAGTGTCCAACAGGGTCAGCATGAACTTCAGGCAAACTAGTATCATGAGGACAGCATGTCTGGATGTTCTCAGTGGCATCCCACAGCACACCCCAGGATGGAGAGTGAGAGAAAAGTTGTTCTGTGATTCCCAGCTAAAGTAGCTGGTAGCCAGGTAAGAGGAATGCTGAACTGTGTGGTATCACGGGGGGGCGTAATCTCATGGACTTGTGCCTAGTTTGCCCCCCGTGGGGGCAGGGGAAAGGCGAAGATAGAATATATTTTGCACGTTGTCGCTATGGCTGAGATGGTTATGGCCAGGAATCAGAGGACAAGTGGACCCAGAGTTGATTTTATCATGTGTTTTAGGCTGTTCTTTGGCAGATCGGCTCTTGACACTTAATCATCTTTTTTTATTTTGCCATGGTCTTATGCACTCTGTCCCAGCCCCTCTGATGCTTACTTATTTCTTAGTGCTATGAATATGAAGTATCCCCTGAGTCATTAGAGGCCCGCTTGTGCTGATCTGGCAGTTTAACATTTGCTAATTTCTTAAAGTTACAGCATTTCACACATTAACTACTGTTAATTTAATCCTAAATACCTCTAATTCACACCATTTTGGCTACATGGCTAATCTGATCCCAAACATCCCAGCTCCCTTCGCCGTGACAGCCTGATGTCCACGAGAGTGACCACACCCTGCTTGCTTTTCTGCTAAAAACAAGAATGAAATTACAAAAATACAACATAGAATGGAATAGGAAAAAAAACTGAAATCACAATCAAGTAGAGGAATTCAGTATTCCAGTGTTTGCTTGACTCAAGGAGAACTATATTTTCTTTATGTGGTTAGTGGGTCTTTGGTAACACTGCTCTCTCGGGCATCCCAGAGACCATCTGTAGGTGTCGTGCAAGTGGCGGGTCTGCCATACAATCTGTTTCCCATGTTTGTTAGTCATAGGTGCTTCAACGGCGCAGGGCAGGGCCAAGTAGTCCAACTGCTTTTCCATGCAGATATCGCCAGTTAGGCGGAAAGGGCGCCTTTACCACCCAGTGTGGGGCTTTGTGATCGCCCTGGCCACCAGCGTACCTGTGTGGTAAAATCTCCATTGTTGATTGCAGAGCTCCTGTATGGATATANAGCTTGGCGGCAATAGAATTATCTTGCAACTTTCCTATGTTGTCTCTTTGTCGTCTCCCTGGACATGTGGGGTTTCCCTTTTGTGATTCAAAACACAAATGCCTTTTCAGGTTTGTTGAAAGAGAACTGAAAGCTCGCTTTTAGGGCTTTTCTTGCCTCCTTCCAATGCTTGTTTTTTTTTCCCCTTCCTTCCCTCCTTCTTTTTTTTTTTTTTTTTTTTTTTTTTTTTTTTTTTTTTCAGGCTTTCACTTTTGTTTTATATTGGATATTGGAATATACTGGGAATGTCTCTTCCTCATCCTGTTTTGAATGTTTCCTTTAATCCTACTGGATACTCTCTCTTCCTCAATTCTAGTTGTTGGCGGGGGGAAAGGGGGGGCCTAACTTAGGGCCGCGTGCTCCGGTACGTTGCTGGAGGGCGGTGGGCAGGCTTGTCCCTGAGCCCTACGCAATGGCCTCGGCACCCCCAATATGGCATGCTGTGGCCTGCCCTCCAAAAGCCCAAGGCTCACCCCCGCTTGGTGAACTACGGGGGTGGGGGGTGGGGCCACCCAGCAGGGGAGGCCATGCTTTGGCAGAAATTAGGAGTTGGGTCTAGGTCTGCCAGTCACTGGGTCCCCTTTGCACAACTCAGCAAAACAATTGCCCTGCACCCATGGGTCAATGACCCCTGATTCTACTTGCTCGGAGGGCGGTGGGCTGGGCCTTTTGTTCCCCTGAGCCCTACCCCTTCCTGCGGTCAACCCCGGAAGAATAAGTGTTTTTCCCCCTATTTTTTATGCGGAATTTTTTTGAGACAGTCCTTCACCTTTCAGTACGCAGGTGTCGCCTGGAGCTGCCGCTCTGTAGACCCCAAGGCTGGCTCGTTGAAAACAAAGAGAGGATGATACCACCTACCTTCTGCTCCCTTAGATGATTGGGAATTAAAGGCTTTGCTCCATCCTTACGTCTTGGCCCGTCATATATTCTTAACGCTGTCCATCACGCCGTCAAGCATTTCTACCAAGATGACCCTCAGTCTAAGTGCATCCAACTGATTTAATCAGCCTAACTAGAGTCACTCCCTCACGGACAAAATTCTTTAAAGAAGAAAGATTATCTCCAGCTTGGTGCCCAACAGCAATCAAATTTAACTGAAATCTCCATCTTTGAGGCAAAAAGATGGGGCTTGCTTCGGCCAATTTTGAGGCGCAGTTCTCTGGCTGAGTTTTTTTTTCTTGTAAATGAGTCAGCACGGAATTTTGTACCGCGGTGGTAATCACATCTGTTTGCACAAAAGTTCAGCTATGAGGCAACTTTCCCAAGATGGCTGAAAACCCCGCATTTCCTGAGATGTTCTACACTAGGCTATAACGCAGGGGGCTTCTTTACAAACTTCTCCCATTGTACTGGTTTTCTGTAATGTCTCACTTGAATTCATAGGTTGGTGAAGATTTAAATATAAATGGAGCCCTTAGATAGGTAGCACATACTGACTGGTCACCCTCATTATTCCTAAAACGTATGCTATTATGGCCTTCTGTGTAGCATGCACACACAATATTGTATTGGAAAGATTACTGGTGAGTGTGGGTGAGTATGTATGATATTAGTGATTGCTCCGGGCCACCGTTCCTGGGTTGTCTATGTTTGTGTGTTTCAAGTTATTCGCTCCATATAGGAAGGTTCCACGGCAGTTTTGAGCATTTAGTGGGTGGGCAATGAGCTTTAGACACGGATATTCCTTTGTGTGTTGAACAGTTGTGGAACTGTCTGTAATAAGGTCCTCAATCTTTCTACATAGAGATGGAGTCATTTGTTCTGGGTTTTTGGATGAGTGTGGTGTATCACATATACTTACTTACCTGTGAGTATAAAGATCAGTATTTACCATATTGTAAGTAATTTGGTTTGTCTAGAAATACGATAAACATAGATCCTCTAGGATCTATAAAATCCCCAGCAATGATAAGCCTCTAGATAAAATGCCACTATCATATTGCTGTGACAGTTGTGTTAATTAGGCTTTACAGCTGATGGATATATTGTTGTGTTCATTATAGGCTAAGGAGACTATTAGGCATTAGAGGGGGGTTTGGTTCTGAATAGAAAAGAATCAGTTCAGCAGTTGCGATGTCCATTGGTCAAGAAAAGAAGGCAGTTGTTGTTACTGAGTTTAACAAGAGAAAACAGCTCTTCTATAGAAAACAGCTGGGTTTCCAATCTAACAAGCTGGAGATGACCAGCATCATCCCTGCATTATTTCTCTTTATCTCTAGTAAGAAAGTTTCCTTTATTAAAACCTTTGCAGCACATAGAAAGTAAGCTTCGTTAGGAATCATAAAACAAATAAGTGTGTTACGAGTAGGAAATCCACAGAGGGGGCCCTGAAATGTCTGCAGCACGCTGAGGCATTTCTCGTCGTCCCTTCAATGTGCAGAGGAATCAATCCTTCTCCTGGCACTTTCTGATACAAAAGCCTACTACTAGCAAGGCTGTGTCTTTTCTTTCTCAGGGCCATTAAGTTGGTGACGTTCTGGCCCCTGTTGGAACATACAAATCCGTTCCCATAGTTAGTTTTAAAGTTGGGGGGTGCAAGGTTTTTTTGACAAGAAGTTTTCAAATTTATCTATTCGCGCCCTTATTAATTATTTTTAGGTTTTTAGTTTTGACCCATGACTCTCAAAAAAAGACAGTTGTGTTTATTATACATAACTAAAGGGGGGAATCAAGGCACAGATTTCACATACCAGAGTTCACAACCCCATGCTGTTTTTGGTTTACTGGGTTTGTGATTAGACGTTGGGAAACAAAGTTGTCATTTTTTAATTTAAATCATCCTATTGGTGAAAGAGATTGTTACCAGGTTATACTGTATGACAGCAAAATTGTAGAGAACATTTGTTTATAACAACCCCAAAGTAATTGTTATACAAATCTTAGTTAAAGCTAATGTAGACAACAACAATTTATATCACCAGTGTAATGTAAGTTCATTATTGACCGGGTTTGTTTCAGTCTGTTTCAAAACCAAATGGAGTTTCCAATATGCCAGCATTGTAGGCGGTTTTACTAAGTTCTAAAGCACCATGTATCTTGGAGACAGAGGGATGTGTCAAAACTGGATACTTGTGTGAACTCATGTCAATTAAACAATGCACGGGGGCAGATCGAAATAGGCGATACAGGAGGAAAGCACGCGACGTAGGGTGCCCGGTGGGGCGAAAAAAGGGGGGGGTCGCCGGGGACCCCTCCCACGGCAGAAAAAACGCTGGAGGGGGCGAGTAGCGGACTAGGTATTGGCGTCAGCCGTATTGATGAATGCAATCTGTTTCTGTTGTTGTTTCATTATTAAATTGCTGGCCCTCTCCACAAGAATATTTATAACTGGGTTTTTGGGACTAGCTCCCACATATGAGAGATACCATTTGTCATTTGTTTTTTCTAGGACCTGTTGGTCACTCCTAACTTCACTTACAATGAGATAGTCCTCAAGGCTCCATCCATTTACTAGCAAAGTTCATGATGTTGTCTTCTTTCCTTACTGCTGCATAGAAGTTCCATTGTGTACATGTACCCACATTTCGTCATCCATCGACATTGAGGGCATTTGGGTTAGTTCCAGTTTTTTTGCTATTGTAAACAGAGCGGCAATAAATATAGGCTGTGCAATAGTATCTCTGCAGTAAGATGAGTCAACTGATGAGTGGATAAATAGGAGACAACAAACAGGAGGAAAGGGGGGTATGAACAAAATGGGTCACATTAGAAGACAAGAAGGGGCAATCAAAATAGTTCGTGGGAGTCAGGGTTCATGGTCAAAAGGAGAGGAGATTGGCTCCACAAGCTGAGAGGGGAAAAATTGGGGGGGGGTAAGGGAAGAGGGGAGGGTCCAAACATTGGCTGCAAAAAAAACAAGATTAGCATGTCCCGGACGCAAGCAAATGGCTAGAGTGTTCCCGCCTTAATCCGCCACAAAGGGAGGGAAAAAGGGGGGAGACAAAGCTTGGTGCAGAATTATCCTGTACCTTTCCCATGTTGTCTCTTTGTCGTCTCCCTGGCATGTGGGTTTCCCTTTTGTGATTCAAATCTCAAATGCCTTTTCAGTTTGTTGAAGGCTGAAAGCTTGTTTTATTTTGCTTGCCTCCTTCCAATGCCTTTTTTTTTCCCCTTCCTTCCCTCCTCGTTGTTTGTGGAGGGCTGACTTGTCTAGTTTTCAGGCTTTCACTTTTGTTTATATATTGGATACTGGAAGTCTCTTCCTATCCTGTTTTGAATGTTCTCTTTATCCACTGGATACTCTCTCCTCAATTCTAGTTGTTGGCGGGGGGAGGGGGGGGCCTAACTTAGCCCGTGCCTCGGTACCTTGCTGGAGCGGTGGCAGGCTTGTCCTGAGCCCTACCATGCTCGGCACCCCAATATGGCATCTGTGCCTGCCTCCAAAGCCAGGCTCACCTCCCGCTTGTGACTACGGGGTGGGGGTGGGGCCACCCAGCCGGGGAGCCATGCCTTGGCAGGAATTAGGAGTTGGGTCTAGGTCTGCCAGTCACTGGGTCCCCTTTGCCACAACTCAGCAAACCAATTGTCCTGCACCCGTGGGTCAATGCCCTGATTCTACCTTGCTGGAGCGGTGGCGGGCTTGTCCTGAGCCCTACCCTTCTCGGCACCCCAATATGTTTTACCCTTTTTATGGTATTTTTGAGACAGTCTCCCTTTCAGTACCAGGTGTCCTGGAGCTCGCTCTGTAGACCAGGCTGGCCTTGAAACCAAAGAGATCCACCTACTTCTGCCTCCCTAGTGCTGGGATTAAAGGCTTGCTCCACCACGCCTGGCCCGTCATAATTGTTAAGGCCTATCAGGTCAAGCATTTCTACCAAGATGACCCTCAGTCTAAGTGCATCCAACTGATTTAATCAGCCTAACTAGAGTCACTCCCTCACGGACAAAATTCTTTAAAGAAGATATACTCCAGCTTGTCCCACAGCAATCATTTACTAATCTCTCTTTGGCAAAAGATGGGGCTTGCTTCCAATTTTACCAGTTCTCTGCTGAGTTTTTTTCTGAATGAGTCAGCACGGATTTTGTACCCTGTATCACATTGTTGCAAATTCATATGAGCAACTTTCCAGATGGCTGAAAACCCATTTCCTGATGTTCACACTACACAGGCTCTTACAAACTTTCTGTACTGTTTTCTGTAATGGTCCTTGAAACATAGGTTGGTGAAATTTAATAAAGGAGCCTTACCAAGGACACATACTCTGCAGTCTCTTATTCTCTAAAACGTATCTATTCATGGCCTTCTGTGTACATCACACACTATTGTATTGGAAAGATTACTGGTGAGTGTTGAGAGATGAATTAGTATTCTCCCCACCTCCTGGTTGTCTATGTTTCATTATCCTTCCATATAGAGGTTCCACTGCAGTTTTGACATTTAGGGGTGGGCATATCTTAGACACATATTCTCTGTGTGTGAACAGTTGTGGAACTCTGTAATAGTCTCAATCTTTCACAAAAGAATTTTCTTTGATGAGTGGTGTACCATATACTTACTTACCTGTGAGTATAAAGATCAGTATTTACCATATTGTAAGTAATTTGGTTTGTCTAGAAATACGATAAACATAGATCCTCTAGGATCTATAAAATCCCCAGCAATGATAAGCCTCTAGATAAAATGCCACTATCATATTGCTGTGACAGTTGTGTTAATTAGGCTTTACAGCTGATGGATATTCTCCCTTAGCAGCTTGCAGAGACATCTTCTTCCTGTCTATCCTGCTTCTCCATTATTAATTAAATAATGTCCCTTTTCCCACTTTCCCTTTGATAATCTCTATCTCCTATCATCTCCTGTCTCTAGAGTTCCTTCTTTCCCTTTACCATCATGATTCTTTGGTATGTTTTTCCATCCTATCTTCCTACTTGGTTGAATTTTCACATTTTCCCCATTTCTCCCTCGTTGATATCTGTTTCCTACCTTCTAGATCTCTCAAGCTTCTTCTTTTACTTTATCTCCATGTTTCCTTTCAATTTCCCTACTCCTATTCTTACATTAGGATATATACTCATAAAAGATAAATTCACAATTCCTCAAATGAGCTCTAACACCTGCCATTTTGGAAACCTCTTGGAATACTTTGACCAACCACTTGAAGGGAGGTTACTTCTATCTGACACTGCTTCTTGCCATACACCCCCCCCCCAGGCACACATGCACTGATATTCAGACACTGTATGCGCATTTCTCAAGAGATTTTCTGTCTAACACATTTCCCTTTGGCTTCCCTAGCACCTCTCCCCACCCCACCCATGCAAGCTCCATTCAACTCTATTCGCTCTCCCAATGTCCTCCCTCCTCATTACAACTGCTACCATTATCCCCATCTTCCCCTATAATACCCACCTCCTACCCCACCTGAGTTTCCCTCCTCAAACAACACCCGGATGTCCCTCATTATTTTCCCTCCCAGATAAACACTCTACTTCCTCCCTTGCCCTGCAGACCCTGAGAGACAGACTGAGAAACACACTCTCCAAAGACTTCAATTTAGGGTGTGTAATGAATTCAATGGGTTTTCCTACAGGGGCAAATGAGGCAAACTATCACATACAGCAGTTCCTTTGGCCTGCACCAGCAGTTCCACACAACATAGTCGAAGTGGGATGAGACTGACCACTGGCAATCTCTGCCTTATAAGAGCATAAGCCTTCTCCCTAGGTGAGCTGGCTGGGTCCCTAGTTCCATATCTTCTCAGAATGATTCTTATTTGGGAGGCATCTGATGTCTGATAGCCAGGGCCAGTCCATTCACTAGAAAGTCTAATCATGCCACACTTCCTCTGTAACTTTCTTCAAATATTTAAAAACTTCTGGACACTCATTGATCGAACAAACAACCTGTCACCACCCCACTGGATGGTGGGGCTGTAGGGGTTTGGGCACAAGAGCCTGCAGATTGGTTTTGCGTGAAGGATGCTTGTACTCATGGATTATCACTTATAGCTAAAAATGAAAAAAAAAACTGAGAGAAAGATGCAGGACAGTTATGGCAGAATGCATGATCTGGGATGGGGTGGGGGTGGGGGGGAAGGGAAAGGGAAATAAGCCTGAACTGAATTGGAAAAAATGTATGAAATGCACAAAGCATCAATAAAAATTAAATTAAAAAAACTTCAATAAAGAGATCTTTAATATCTTTATTTATGTTCATTCCTAGATACTTTTTGAGTCTACTGTGAATGGGAAAATTTCGATGAACCCTTCCTCTGATTGCTTGTTATTGGTATATAGAAAAGCTATTATATTTATAAAGTGATTTTGTAACTTTTCAATTTGTTGAAATTATTGGTCATTTCTAGCAGAATAAAATTTCATATCAGACTTACAAACAACCCAAACTTCCACATGCCCAAATGACAATGCAAAAACAGAAATAACATGAAAACAAAACAAAAAAAAATATGTCCCCATCAAAACTCACCTTCCCTCCAGAAATGTACTACAATGGGAATCACCCAGAGGAAACAATGCAGCCTTGTAAAGAACATTTATAAACATGAGAAGAGAACATAAAGAAGACAGAAACAAATCAAAAATTGTTAATGAAGGTAGCCATAAACTCTTGACTGAAGCTCAGGAAAATACAAATATATGGCTGAAGGAAATATGCAAAAGAATTGACGAATAAAAATATGAATTCACAAAAGAGAGAAAACTTCAGGAAGGCATTTGAAAATGACCTAAGACTTTACAGCTCAAAGTGCCTGTATTTATTTAAAAAATCAGAAATAGCACATATAAATGGCTTAAAAGTACATCTCAAGACTCTGGATAGCCAAGAACAAAGCAAATGAAAACCTAGTAGATAATAAGAAATAGCCAAAATCAAAGCAGAATTCAATGAAATGGAAAGAGTGGAAACAAAACAAATAATCAATTAATCTAAGCACTGGTCCTTTGAAAAGATAAACAGATCCTATCCTGGGAATCACCAAAGCTCAACCAAGAAGAGATTGACAGCTTAAACAGACCCATAATATATGAAGAAATTGAAGGTGTAATAAGAAACTTCCCAATGAAAAAAAAGCCCAGGCCCAGAGAGTTTCACAGCAGAATATTATAAAACATTTCAAAAGGACTTACAACCATTAATACTCAAATTGTTTAGGAGGATACAAACAGAGGGAATTCTCCCAAATTCCTTCTATGAAGCCAGTCTCACTCTATTACCAAAACCAGGCAAAGATACAACCAAAAAGGAGAACTATAGACCCATCTCCCTAATGAAAACAGATGCCAAAATTGTAAACAGGTTATGGGGAATCGCATACAGACCCATATCAAGAAGATCATCCATCATGACCAAGTGGGATTAATTCCAGAGATGCAGGGATCATTCAACATATGAAAATCAATAAATATCATAAAACACATAAATGGACTGAAAGACAAAAACCACACCATCATCTCAATTGACACAGAAAAAGCCTTTGACAAAAATTCAGCATCCCTTCATGCTTAAAGTCCTAGAGGGAATTGGATTGGAGGGATTAATCCTCAATGAAACCTATAGCCAATATCATCCTAAATGGGAAAATGCCAGAAGCATTCCTTTTAAAGGTAAGAACTCGGCAAGGCTGCCCCCTGTCACCACTCCTCTTCAATATAGTGCTTAAAACACTTGCTAGGGCAATAAGGCAAGAAAAGGAAATTAAAGGAGTTCTAATTGGAAAAGAGGAAGTCAAGCTATCCCTATTTGCTGATCATATGATTGTTTACTTAACAGATGTTAAAACTCCACCAGAAAACTCCTAGAAATGAATAAGAGCTTCAGTAAAGTGGCAGGATACAAAATTAACCTAGAAAAATCAGTGGCCTTTCTGTACACCAGCAACAAGCAACTGAAGAAAGAATTCAAAGATCCCTTCCCACTCACAATAGCCTCAAAAAAAAAAAATACCTAGGAACAAACCGAACCAAAGACACCAAAGATCTCTAGAACAAAAATTTTAAACCCTTAAAGAAATAAATTGAAATAGATATCAGAAGATGGAAAAAACTCCCATGCTCATGGATTAGGAAAATTAATATAGTAAAAATGTCCACTCTACCCAAACACTTGTATAGATTTAATGGAATCCCAATTAAAATCCCCAAGAGTTTCTTCACAGGCTTGGAAAAAAAAGTATTTAATTTCATTTGGAAAAACAAAAGACCCAGAATAGCCAAAACCCTGAGTGAAAAGAGCAATAAAGGGGGGAGGGGGGGAGATCACTATACCAAACTTCAAACAATACTACAGGGCTATAGTCATCAAAACAGCTTTGTACTGGCACCAAAACAGACCTGTTGACCAATGGAACAAAACTGAATATCCAAACTTGAGCACATACAATTTCAGCCATCTCATATTTGACAAGGAGGCCAAGAAGACCCAATGGAGAAAAGACAGCATCCAGCAAGTGTTGTTGGCAAAACTGGATCATCACTTGTAGAAGAATGAAATTAAACCCCTACCTTTCGCCCTGTACAAAAGTCAACTCCAGATGCATCAAAGACCTCAACGTGAAACCCTGAACTCTGAAGGCGATAAAAGAAAAAGTTGGCAGCAAACTACAAGACATAGGCGTAGGAAAAGATTTCCTAAATCAGATAGCAGCTGTGCAAGAATTACGGTTGACAATTGACAAATGGGACCTCATTAAACTCAAAAGCTTCTCTACATCAAAAGAAACAATCAAGGAAGTGAAGAAAAATCCCACAGAATGGGAGGAAAATTTCACTGCAGAAATATCTAACAAAGCATTGATTTCTAGAATATAAAAACTACTCAAAAAACAAAGAAGAAAAAGAAAACAAATGACCCATTCAATAGATGGAGCAAACAGCTGAACAGAGACTTCACAAGTGAGGAATTAGAGATGGCTGAGAAACATCTTAAGATGTGTTCAACATCATTAATCATTAAGGAAATGCAAATCAAAACCACTTTAATATATCATCTTCCTCCAATAAGACTTGCTAGGATCAAGAAAACAAATGATACCAAGTGCTGGACATGTTGTGGGGAAAGAGGAACACTCATACACTGCTGGTGGGAATGTAAACTCATATAACCACTATGAAAAACAGTGTGGGCCGGGCATGGTGGTGCACGCCTTTAATCCTAGCACTTGGGAGGCAGAGGCAGGCCGATCTTTGTGAGTTCAAGGCCAGTCTGGTCTACAATGTGAGTTCCAGGACAGCTGGGGCTACAGGGAGACCCTGTCTCGAAAAGACCAAAAAAAGAAAAAGAAAAACAGTGTGGAGAACCCTTGGAAGACTTGGAATGAACTTGCCACCTGACCCAGCCATACTACTCCTGGGCATGTTTCCACAAGACTCATCTTATGGCAGAGATACATGCATAGCCATGTTTATTGCAGCTCTCTTCACAATAGCAAGGAGCTGGAACCAAGCCAAATGCCCCTCAACTGATGAGTGTATAGAGAAAATGTACATTTACACAATGGAGTTCTATGCAGTGGTAAGGAAAATGACATCATTAGCTTTGCAGGTAAGTGGCTGGAGTTAGAAGATATCATGCTGAGTGAAGTAACACAGTCCTAGAAAAACAAACAACAAATGGTATCCCTCATCTGTGGATGCTAGTATCAATTACCTAATTGTATGGCAAACTGAGCAACATCAATGTGATCTGAAAACAACTGTGCTCTTATATTGTGAATCCCTTAAAATATAATAAAAAATAAATAACTAAAAAGAAAAGATAAACAGATCCTTATCCAAATTAACCAAAAAAAAAGAGTAAATCCAAATTATCAAAATCAGAGATCAAAGGAGAAACATCACCACAGACACCAAGGGAAAAAAAAAATCAAGAAGAGTATAAAGGAATACTTTAAAAACCTTATGCTATTAAATTTGAAACTAAAAAAGAAATAAATATTCATGGAAATCACCAAAGTAAACCAAAACGATCTCAACAGTTTAAATAGCTCATTAAAAAATAAGAAAATTGAAAGAGCTATGCAAAATGTCCTAGTAAATAAAGTCAAGTGCCAGATATAGTCACACCAGAATTCTACCAGAATTGAGACAATCTACAACCAATAATTTTAACTTATTAAAAACATTGAAACAGAGGGAGAATACCCAAACCCCTTCTTTGAAGCAGGTATCACTCTCATACAAAAATGTGATAAAGACCCATATCCTCGATGAACATAGATACAAAGATTCTCAACAATATATGTGTGAACCACATAAAGACACAAATCAAAAAGATCAACCATCATGATCAAGTTGGTTAATGCCAGAGATTCTGGGGTGATTTGATACATGTATATCAATAAATATAATAAAACATAAAAGTTACCTTAAAGCCAAAAGTTAAATTTTCATCTCAATAGATGCAGGTAAGTAATTTGAAATATTCATATTAAAAGTCCTATAGGGAATTGGACTGGACGGACTATACGTCAACATAATTAAAAAAAAAAAAAAAAAGATTATATATATATATATATAGAGTATATATAGATAGATATATATAATATATATTAAAATCAGAAACCAGACAAGGCTGTCCATCATCTACACTCATATTCACAGCATTTTTTTTTCTTTTATTGCCAGCACCAGAGTCTGGTGGATCTCTGTGATATCAAGGCCAGTCTGATCTACATAGCAAGTTCTACACCCTCTAGGATACCAGGAGACCCTATCTGACAATCAACAGCAATATTAGTGCAAAATAGTTAAATTAGATTACTAATATCCCTAACCAAAATCCCAGGAATACCCATTTGCTTTAATAACTTCAAGAGCCTTCAGAAGATTTGTCATAGTGATATAACTATTGTAGGTATAATTAGAGGGCACCTATAGATACATTGTGCTAAATTACCTGCTTGTCTGTTTATACTGAAACCTGGCCCTTAGCACGGTTGCCTGCATTAGCAAACCTGTGAGACCACCCTGGGATTAAGATACTAACAAGTGCTCCTGATATTTACAGAATATGAGGCAAGGGGTCTGAAACCAGGCCCTGAGATATGATGTCACCCTCGGTATAAAAGCAGAATGTTTTGGACAAATACACGGATTTTCCCTTTTGCCATCATCTGGTGAGTCAAATTTGTTAATTTTGTGTTCATCAACTAGGCCCTTTTGTTACAGGGCTCATGGTTGGCACTAATGGGCTTCAGCTGGATAGGGTTCGCTCTACAGACCACCAGCCTGGGAAGTGTGTGTTGGTTTGGCTAGCTGGTTTTGACTGGACAGAGGCATGCAGCTGGCTACCAGTCTGTGTGACCTGGGGGTGTGGATCCCCAATAGGTGGGTTTTATTCAGTCATAGAAGGGTGGCCGCCCAAGGCCAAGAGCTTGAGTCAAGGCAAATAAGCCTGACCAGGCTGGGCTGTTGGAACCCCACAGCCAACTGAAGCTTTGCACTCTAACTTCAGCTCCCAGGAGAGGCTGCTGGCAGCTTCTTCTCCCCATCCCCCCACTGGTTCTGCAGGTCCAGAGAGACCTTCCAACTATGGTGTCTCAATAGTAATAAACTGAATAATATTTATAATTTATTAAATAATAATAAATTAAGTGATGGGAATGGAATTGATGATTATAGAATTCTTTGATAAGCATGTAGTGAGAAATTGTGAGAAGGCTAAAGATTCTGGCTTTTAATACAAGTCATGAATCACTTAAACATAGATACAAAGAAAGTTGAGTAGAAGAATGAATACAATGCAATGCAGATTTTCCTAGAAGACTTCAGGGAAACAAATGTGATGTGCAGTAGTTTACATTACACCATAGGGTGGCTAAATTTGAGAAGATATCAGACTGAGATATTTAGGAGGAGAATTGGTGGGATGAACAGCCACCTGTCAAACAATTTCCCTGTTCTCTATCAATATTTCCTTTGTAGAATTATGGTGTAGAATTAACACATTCCATTTTGTTCTCCCAGAATTAAATTTCTTGAAGCAAATGAATTATAAGTTATAGACTAATAAACATAGAGCATTTGCTAGAGTGTTGCTGAAATTAATGACAAATGTTATTAATGAAATAAGTAAACAACTAAAGCAAGGGAAAGACTGACGCTTTGGACAAAAGCAGAAGTATAAATGACTTTAGTTGCAGTGAACCTGAGAAACAAACTAACTATGGGTATGAAGAAGAGCAGTCAAGAACAAGAAAACAAACTAATCTGATAGGTTCTTAAAATGAAATGGGGAAATGGATTGTGAAGCAGGTTCACTGTCTAGTTAGCAGTTTCTGAGTTCAGAGAGGTAAACACATTCACATACAAGTACAACGAGGCAGATTTCTGCCTCCAGATAGTCAGGAATGGCAAGAGAACCCAGATACTAACTATGACACAGACATTCCTCCAAGTTTCAGGAAGCCATCCAGGTGGAAGGGATCTCAAATAAACTTCCTAAGCATAAGTACATCATAGCCCTTTTTCTATACTTTTGGGTCACATGATTCACGTGGCTAATATCCTTGAAAGATATCCTGCTTCGAAACTGAGGAGTCTATTTGAGTCAGCTCCCACTGCATCTCCCCTTTATCACAGGCTGTTTTTATTCTCTGCACAGTCTACAGGCTTATTTATAAGAACTCTTAAGAAGAGACTTCAGAGCTTGTATCCCTGGATAGGACTCCTACACCCACCTATGGCTCAGGGACCATTGTTGAAGAGGGTGTGGAATAATAGCAAGAGCCAAGGTTGGTCCATGAATAAAGGGAAATAGGCTTTCAGGCAATTGGAAGATTGTGCATGTGAACTTGCAACAGTGTTTCCATCAAGCACAAAACTCATGCCAACTCAGTCAGACAATAAGCAAGGGAAATAGGCACCAGTCTACCCATAGCCTGGGAAGTGTTTGGGACTGATAACTATTGGGTGAGGGAGAGTTGATCTTATATATGACCTGCCAGTAGGCTGACTAGACTCAAGTGGATGGACGTACATGGAATGATATCTGGGTAAAAATGCTAGACTGGATAGGACTTAAAATATATGGCAAAATGCATAAAGTCTGGTGGGGAGTTTTGTGGAGGCATGGATGGGTAGAGCGTCTAAAATGGATTAAGAACTGTTGTATGAAATGAACAGTAGTGAAATAAAATTAAAGAGAAAAGAATTAATGCACATAAACATAAACATAACTAGTACTGAAAGGAAGAATCTATAAACCATATTTCCCAAAGAGAGGTGCAATGAACTATTGATGTCCTTCTGCAAAAGTCAGTAATTTAGCAAGCCTGGAAAGTAGAAGAAATGCCAAAGCCAGTTTAATAGGATACAGAATGCTCCAAGCATGAAATAATAGCTTCAAGAAACACATTGAGAACTATGGAAGTTGAAATTTATGAGTAGACAGGTGTTCAGTGCAATAAAAGTTAAATGGATGGAGAAAACCCACTAATTAGGCTATGATGAATGAAAATATGGATGCAAGGAATACTGTCAGCGTAAGAAAATTGCATATTTACATGTTTAGGCAATAAATTACCATTGGGGACAAATGCAAGAAATATCTGTATTGGGTATTCACTAAGTATTTAGAAGCTGGGGAAAAATATGCTCAGTGCCAAGAAAGCAGTTGTGTGGAACTCTAGGTTCTGAGACCTGGACCACCACTCTGATGTAGGATACGGACAACCAACTTGAAGGAAGGCTGACAAAGTTTTATTTCTGAATCTTAAGCTTTTATATCTCTCACAGGTTGCAGAGATTTTCCAAGGACAATTACAAGAAAGCTACGCAATGTATACATGCTAGATGTGAGGAAGGCTTCAGAAGAGAAACAGAATTCAAGGTTCAGTAGGCCTAGCTGTAAAAGTAAACAGGAAACATAGTGACATTGGGTTTCAGCAATAATATGTCTAACAATTTCTGTGTTTACAATCCAAGTATAGACAATCAAGGGCAGAGTCTTAGCCAACTCTGCAAGCTTCTAAGAAGCCCAAGCATTCAAGCACAATCATACCAAGTTGGCCCTCTGCCAACTCTTTGAGAGGCTTCTTTCAAGCCTTTAGCATTCATCCAGCAAGAGAATTCATAACTCCACAGCAGTTATACAAGACAGAAATATTTATAAATTGAACAAAGTTGTGATCAAGGTCAGCCCTGCAACAAGGGTAACTTTCTCAGAAAGCCAGGAGCTCATTAGTGTTACAGATACATGTCTAATTCATGTAAGTATATATTATTATGTGATATTAATACAATACTCAAATACATCAATTTGCATTTTATAGAGAACTTATGAAAATATGTTTATAAAAACTAGAAATGAGAAATGAAGAAAAGGAGGAAGAATTTAAAGTAACAATTTAAATGAAATTAATAAATTTGTTTAGAAATTGGGATTTTATGTCTGTAAACACAATGAATAAGAAATTAAACATGGGATGACTGGAACTGATATGTCTGTAAACACAATGAATAAGAAATTAAACATGGGATGAATGGACCTGATTTTTGTAAATACTGGACTATCTCATACGTTTTGGTTTAGTCCTATCTTCTTTATTATTACTTAGCAAGGTTGCATATGTTCATTGTAATTCAAAAAGATTAGGATATTTTTAATTTTTTTTTTACTGTGGAAACCATGGAATAACATACATATATATGACAGAACACTCAAACCAATATGGAAGCAAAACTCACCAATTCAATTAAGTTCCACTACACTTTTTGTAACTGTTCTGAAGATTTCCCTGTCATCTTTCATGCCAATGTTAGCATAAAATTTACCTTGACTCCCCTGATATAATCTTAATTGTAGCATTAAAAATCTTAGTGTTATAACAAATTACTAGATATAACATACTACCTTTTTTCCTTTTCACAATTACTAGTTGGTAAAGTTTGAAAAGCATTGTTACAGGCTGGAGAGATGGCCTAGTGGTTAAGAGCGCGGACCGCTCTTGCAGAAGACCGGGGTTCGATCCCCAGCACCCACATGGCGGCCGAGAACCATCTGAAACTCCAATTCCAGGAGAACTCCAGTTACAGGGGAATCTGAGACCCTCTTCTGACCTCCGCGGCATTGCACGACACGGGTGCACAGACCTACATGCAGACAGTACATTCATACACATACAGAAATAAATAAAATTAAAAAAAAAGAAAAGCATTGTTACCCAGAGATGAGGTATGAGATTTTAATGAAAATGGAAATATATCATAATTTCCTTTTGATATGTGTGAATGGAAGTTCCAAGAGAAGCCATTGGTGCTCAAACAGGGTTTTAGACTGCAAAGCTGATTAACTGATTATTGCTTCAGTAACTGTGGAGAGTCTCAATTGTTGCAGTTCCAGAGCCTAATCACCACATATTTCAGGCTACATTAACACCTAAATAGCCATTTCCCTGTCCACCTCTGTTTCTGACCAACATAAAAACTTTTGAAATATATTTACTAGCAGACCATGAGGTCCCACCAACCAAAAAGCTAAGAAAGCCACCAGATAGCACTGGGATCATAACAAAATTTCCCCTTCTTTCCTAGGGCCTGCCATCTGAATATATCCACTAATATACTTTGAAAGGTGCCCTGATTTATGATTTCTCTTTCTTCTGTTAATATTAAAACTTCATGAAACTGTTACCAAGTTTAACATAGAATTTGGGGTAGCTATGTTCCCATGCCTTGTTCACTTATATTCAGTTCCAGAATAAACAAACTTATCCCATTTGAGGTTAGAGTGATGGATTTATGTGGACAATGTTCTGTAAACCAAGCTGAAGGAAGCAAATCAAGATTCTCCTTCCATCAGTATGGATAGACTTCCAATGTTCCAACTTCTCCAACTCTAGTCACTTTAATCAGCTCTGACACTTGCTGAAAGGCATGCCAATATGGACTCGGTTCCGGAAGGCCCATCTGCCTCCATCCACAGCCTATTCTACATATACCTAAATATGTCTACCATGTCAAAATGATTCCTATGCCCCCTGGTTATGTGTGATCGGTTCTATTCTATTAATGGCAAAACACCCAGATTTCAGAAGCATTTAGCTAATCTGAATATGCACACCCATTTTTTTAAGGATTGAACAAATACAGTAAAGTAAAATAGTTGTTTGTTGTCCTGGATATTCTAGTGCTCAAACTTCAACATCTGTCCTGACTTTTCTTGAAAGAAAAAGTGAGCTAATAGGATCTAAGTTTCTTTTGTATAGCAATTTCCTCAATACACAAACTTGCATCACTGTGATGTTTTGAAAGGAGGTGAAGCAGGGTGTGGTGGCCCTTGCCTTTAATTCTAGCACTTGGGAGGCAGAGGCAGGCATATCTTTGTGAGTTCAAGGCCAGCCTGGTCTACCAGAGTGAGCTCCAGGACAGCTGGGACTAAAGGTAGACCCTGTCTCAAAAACACCAAAAAAATAAAAAATAAAAAAAAAGAAAGTGAAACATTCCATCCTGCAGGAAAGTTCCTTAAGAGGAGGAAATAACTCAATCGCTTTATGAAACCCCTTAAATTAAACAGGTTTACTAAATTTCTCCCTAGTCAAGCCTGAGGAGAAGCCCTCTCAGAAAAGTCAAGTTGTCTGGAAGAGGTTCAGAGCACCAGGGCTACCTGGGATGCATACTCTCCAACGTGTTGAGCTGCCTGTTAGGCACCATACTCCAGTTTTTCTGCTTTTGTGATTTATCAACAATGCTTGGGTGGAGTTGTGGTAATGTGGCTGTCTGTGATTCATTTTTGCTCCTTTAAGCAACATTTCACCTATAGTCCTGTTAAGGGACTCCAATAAAACTTACTGGTTTACCAACTTGGACTTTTGTGGTGGCATTATTTGGTCTATCCATGGTTCTTTATCTGGGATTAGTAGGATATTTTTTCACATTTTCTCAAGAATATGGTCACAACAATATTCATGCTTATACTCCAACATACCCCTTATTACTGGGATTGTCATTCAAGTACGGGACAAGAATAAAGTTGATTTTGTGTATTACAGGACAGCTATATTTGTCATATCTTCAAAGTTCATTTGGCAACTATGATAACACAATCTGTGTTAAGTAACTTACTTTATTAGAAAAGAAAAAAAAATAGTAAGCCACTCATCATCTTATTTTAGAAGATTATTTTAAATCTTGAAAGAGGTTACCCATAAAAGGTGGGCTTCTGACTTTGGAAAGAAAATGGGAAATAAATCTTTCCTTTTGACACTTTCACTTCAAATTCATGGCTGCCAAGTAATTTTTTTAATTTTATTTATTTCTGTATGTGTATGAATGTACTGTCTGCATGCAGGTTTGTGCACGCGTGTCGTGCAATGCTGCGGAGGTCAGAAGAGGGTGTCGGATTCCGCTGGGACTGGAGTTCTCCTGGAATTTGAGTTTCAGACAGTTCTTGGCCACCATGTGGGTGCTGGGGATCGAACCCGGGTCCTCTGCAAGAGCAGTCAGTGCTCTTAACCTCTAGGCCATCTCTCCAGCCCCCAAGTAATTTTTTAAGATTGTGTGTGTATGTGTGTGTGTGTGTTTGTGTGTTGGACAAATGAATACATTTGATGGTGTGCATGTGGAAGTGAGGGGCAGCTTTTAGGAATCTATGCTCTCCTTCCAAAACAGGGTATCACAGAAATTAAACTCAGGTCATTGAACTTTGCAACAACCAAGTGCATAAGAATATGTGCTTCTGTATCAATCACTTTCATGTTGCCATGATAAAATCACCATGGCCAAGGGAAGTTATAAAAGGAAGAGTTTATTTGAGCTTAAGATTGATGGTTCCAGGGAAATAGAGTCCATTTTGGTGGGAGGATTTGTGGCAGGGGCTGGAGCAGAAAGTCAAGGTTCATATTTTCCAATGAGCACAGGAAGGAGAGAAAGAGAGAGAGAGAGAGAGAGAGAGAGAGAGAGAGAGAGAGAGAGAGAGCAACTGGAGATTGCAAGGCTTGTTAAACTCTCGAAGCTTGCCTCCAGTGATGTACTTCCTCCCACATGGTTACACCTTCTAAGAAATCCCCAAACAGCACAACCAACTGGGGACAAAATATCTGAAAACTTGAAGCCTATAGGAGACATTCTCATTCAAACCACCACATTCCACTCCCTGGCCCCCATAGGCTCATGAACATATAAAATACAAAATGCTTTTGGTCCAACCATAAAGGTCCCCATAGTCTTTACCAGTCTCAGTTCTATTCCAAACTCTACAGTCGAAAGTCTCCTCTGAGGCCCAGGCCAATCTCTTAACTGTGAGCCCCTATAAAATCAAAAGACAAATTACATACTCCCAGCATACAGTGGAACAGAATACACAGTCCCATTCCAAAAAGGAGAAATACAGGGATAGTGAGGAAATACTCAACCAAAACATCAATTACAGTTAAGAATTTTCTGTAACAAACAAATGAATAATCTAATATTGCAACAACTCAAGTATTACTGAACAAAGTGCATTTCTACAGTATTCAGTGTTGCTATTCAGTTTTCTAAGTTAAAACAGCCTATGATAAATGGCAGCAAAGAAGGTCCTTGCAATAGACTGCCTCTGCTTGAGAACTTGTGATGTAATTATTGCAATTATTGCACAATTGGTTAGTGTGTGGTACTTATACAACAGTGCAGGCGAAGCATTCTGGTTTTATATGCAGAGTGACATCTTATCTCAGGACCTGGTTTCAGACCCCTCAAGTTCCATAACATCATGAGTGCTAGCTTCAGGAGCACAAAAACTCCTGAGTGCCTTTGATCACAAGGTGTCACAGGCTTGCTAATGCACATTCAAATCCACCCTAAGTCCAGGGTTCAGTGTCAACAGACAAGCAGGTAATTTAGCACAAAAGAAGCCACAGGTGCCCTCCTTTTTCCCTACAATACATGACTATAAAATACGTTTTGTGTTTGGGGGCTGGAGAGATGGCCTAGCGGTTAAGAGCACTGACCGCTCTTGCAGAGGACCCGGGTTCGATCCCCAGCACCCATATGGCGGCCGAGAACCGTCTGAAACTCCAATTCCAGGAGAACTCCAGTTCGAGGGGAATCCGACACCCTCTTCTGACCTCCGCGGCATTGCATGACACGGGTGCACAAACTTGCATGCAGACAACACATTCATACACATACGGAAAAAAAAAAAAATACGTTTTGTGTTCCCAAATGCCCTTCAGTATGGGACCATGCACTGGAATCTGGTCAACCTATCAAGTCTGACCGAATCTCCCCTTCCCACCAGTAATCAATTGCCAATAGTTCCTCAGGTAGGTTTAGGATTCCTTTCCCATGTCCACCAGTCTATACAGGGAATTTTGTCTGGCTTGAGTTTACATGGGAGTTTTCTCTGATGTCACTGTGGCTGTCATTTCATACGTATACTTTGGACCAGCAGCTGTCTGCATAACACTATTTTTTTGTGTTCACCCACCTTCTCTTGCTCTTATGATCACCTCCGCCCATTCCACAATGAACCACAAGTTTTTGGAGGCACAGTTTTAATTTAGGGGTCCTCATCGGAGATAACCACTTTGAAACCCTTATTCTCTGTTCACCAGTTACGTTTTTGGTGTAAATCAATAATGTGGAGATGATATTACAGAGAATATTCTGGTATTTCAGCTCCTCTCAATCCTGTGCTGTGGGTCCATAGAACAGAACTGCACACTTATTTCAGTTAAGATTTCCTCTACCAGCATGCTTTCTGACCTTTATAATACCCTTCCAGAACTTTCTGTAATATAGTTTCTTTCTCACTACTATTGCCCATTCACAGCATAAAAGCCAGAGAACTTTCACAGCCAAAACAAGCTTTCTGGTCCTCAGTGATGTGTAAGCACTGACTGATGACTACTTTAGCCTCCAAATGGAAGGTAGACAATATACGCTATCATCTTATATTTAAACTGGAGAAATTTCAAAATGTCCTTGGTGTAAACAAACTATTCATCAAAATAATTTGTCAACCTGGTCTTAACCATTGACTAATGGTCCAAATACATTTATTATTATTTTTTTTATTTCTGTATGTGGATGAATGTACTGTCTGCATGCAGGTTTGTACACCCATGTCGTGCAATGCCGCGGAGGTCAGAAGAGGGTCTCGGATTCCCCTGGAGCTGGAGTTCTCCTGGAATTGGAGGTTCAGACGGTTCTCAGCTGCCATGTGGGTGCTGGGTCCTCTGTAAGAGCGGTCAGCACTCTTAACGGCTAGGCCATCTCTCCAGCCCCGGTCCAAATACATTTAACAAAGATTTACCATCTACTAGCAATGAAGCTAACATTTCACATGTAACTTTTGATAAAAAGATAAGGAAGTCATTTCATCAAGTCATTATTACACCCATATGTGTATTAAAGAAATTAATATAAGAACATGTTTCCAAAACAACAAAGTTAGTCTTAGGCAGAGAAAAATACAAAAGAGTTAGAAATTGGAAAATGACAAGTAGTGTTTATAAGTATAAAATATTCTGCAGGGGATGATAATTAAGATGTTTGTGTCAAGTTATATGTGACAGTGTCTTCTTTTATCTTCAAGTAATCTCCCAGCACTTCCTTATTTGGAACTTTGAATCTCACAGTCACTAAATTTTTTCCTTAAGTATACTTCAATTGAATATATAATATTACTTAGGGTCTTCTTCCATGAGCATTCAGAAGTCTGGATACAATATTTATTCTAAATAATAATTACTAGATGCATGAAACTTACTATTCAGAAAAGCAAATAATCAATACCATCCCCTTCTATTTATGTCAGACCATCAGGACATAGCACAGTAATCACCATAACTGTCCATAAAGACAGCTCTATAGCAACTATAGTTTATGCTTTGACGCAAATTGTACAACCTCTATCAAGAATGTATTTTAGCTAGGAGTGGTGGTGCACACCTTTAATCCTAGCACTTGGGAGTTCAAGGCCCGCCTGCTCTACAAAGTGACCTCCAGGCCAGCTGGGACTAAAGGGAGACCCTGTCTCAAAAAAAACCAAAAAAAAAAAAAAAAAAGAATGTATTTTAAATCTCCTTTAGCTTATGTAGGTATATATAGATCAAATGAGTTTTTATTTATTTTTAAGAAAATACTTATATTCGTGATAGAATATCTTGGATTCTGTGGTCAGAACCTGCATCCAGGAGTAACAGAGCACTTTGCTGTCAGCCTGGTAGCCCTGAATCTATTAAATAGAAAACAGTATTTCATCTTAGTACCCAGATTAACTTTTTCCCCACTTGGGAGCTATGACCTTTTGATGATAAATGTGTCACAAGCACAAATATTTTACTAGCCTTTAAAAGAATTGTCTTTGTCAAATTGGGAACAGGGATTGTATCTATGAAATATCTGAAAATGGCATGATAATATTAAAATATGATTAACGAGAAGAGGGAGAAATGATAAATTCTTATGTGACTGAGCTTTCAATAACAAGGAAATGCATGTTCATCATAAAATTGAAACTGAAGAGTTTAAATCTCATAAATCAGAGGTTTAATATCATGCATTTAGCAGAATCATATGATAAACTTATAAATCTGTAGATTGTTAGATTCTGCCTCTACATATTCAAAGTCAGTCACAAAAAATGTGTACATTTAGCGTTTTTCTCCCAGGTGGATTTTCTGTAGTCAGAGTTTCAGCATTATAATTTCCTACAACTTCCCACTCCCTATTCCACTTATAACTTTGACAAGTTCTTTTTTTAAGCAATAAGCATTTTCCTTTTTATATAAATACATTTTTATTTTATTTATTTTTTTATGTGTATGAATGTACCAATATACTGTCTGCATGTAGGTTTGTGCATCCATGTTGTGCAATGCCGTGGAGGTCAGAAGGGGGCGTCAGATTTTCCTGGAACTGGAGTTAAAGACGGTTCTTAGCTGCCATGTGGGTGCTGGGAATTGACTCCGGGTCCTCAGCAAGAGCAGTAGGCACTCTTAACTGCCAGGCCATCTCTCCAGCCCTTAAGCATTTTCTATAGGTAAATAATATGTAAAAGAATTGTCTCTAACTCATTGTATTAATTAGGGTAACACATAAAAACCACACATTCAACCTTTGTAAATAGCATTTTTTACATTATTGTTTGCTGCTTATAAACTTAAAATAACTACATCTATCCTTTACAATATTTTACTTGTACATCTATCTGCAAGCTGGTTGCAAGTTAATAGTCTTTTTGCATTTTTTATTGAAGTTTTGTACATTTCATACAATATTTCTTAGTCAAATTTAGACCCATTGCCCCTTTGATGCCCCCCACCTCATCGGAGCTCGTGCATTTTTCCATATACATCTTGAATCTTTTTCTGTCGTTTTTATGTTTTTCAATGCAGTTTACTGTTTTGGGCAGAAGTGTATTGTTTCAGGCAATTCTTGGAACCAGTCTTTTGTTGTTGTTGTTCTTGTTCCCTCCAATTTGTACTGATCCAAATTATGTATATATACATTCCACACATATACCAAAATTATGGCATCTGAAAATAAACTATAGGTTAATTACAAATCATGTTTAGGGATTCACATTTTGACAGTAGAGTTGCATGCAGGTAAAAAGAAATTTTACTTAACATTCCTACATTACATAGCAAGTAAATATATTTTTAATGTACTTTTAAAATAATAAATAAATAAATAAAGAGTAACATCAGGTTTTCTACTTGCTAAAAAAGAAAGAAAAAAGTTACTCAGTTTGCCTTACAAATAAGATTTTGCTGCTAGAATCCACAAATGAAGGATACCAAATGTTGACTGGTTTTTCTGGGATTGTATTATTTCCTTTTTTTTTTTTTTTTTTTGTCTTTTTGAGACAGCGTCTCCCTGTAGTCCCAGCTGTCCTGGAACTCACTCTGTAGACCAGGCTGGTCTTGAACTCACAATGATCCGCTTGCCTCTGCCTTCCAAGTGCTAGGATTAAAGGAGTGCGCCACCACACCCGGCCCTTTGATAGTTTTTAAATATTAAGTAGATCCTCCAAAATTTTTCCTGCATTAGCCAGTGTGTATTCAAGTAGAACAATTGCTTCATAGCCATAGATTACTTGAAATAATAATTTTTCTGTTTTGTGGAGCCCTCAGCAGAAATATTTATACATTGTGTAAAATACACAACAATGTGGCTGTTTACATAGTTTAATATAATGACATTAAATACTTTTTATCATTAGGCATTGGTTTGATTCCTTCTTGACACTAGACAACACTCACAATTCATTATCGGTGAAAGGTAATAGGAGAATCCTTACAGCTGTTCAGGATTTCAGAACATGACAGTCTATGTAAGTGCATTTTTGTGACAAAAATATATTAAATCCCTGGCTTCTGGGTCTGATGGCCATTGATTCATGAATAATATGAGAAGGCAAGTCAAACATGATAGGAAGCTCAAATAGGCAAAAAATCTTCAAGAATTTCTAACAATGAAGGAGTTATATGCTACAAAGGCCTTTTCTGGTTGCTTTGGATTCCTAAGCTACTAAAGGTCAAAGCAAAATAGCCAAAGGCTTCCTCCTTTCAAATTATGTCTTGATTTGTAGTGCACAGGATATAAGATCTAGAAATAGGATAAAGGCCAGTGGCTTGAAGCTCCATTAGAAATAAAAACTTTCAGAAGAAATCAGAATAGAGGTGAAATTCTCTTCTTACATAGTTTTGAAAGTTAGTTTCTAATGCTTTCCCTTATAATGAGTTGCATTTGAAATAAAAATTCAATGCATTAATTTGGTCTTCTGAAATCTTGAGAAAATATTTAGTCCTGAGGCTGCACATCTCAGCCTAAAGAAGTGGTTTAAGCAGCCCCTGATATCTTTCTTTTAATTCAAGTCAAGGATGATGATAGAGTTAGGTCCAGCGAAAATCCAATAATGTTGGGAAAAAAACCAACATCAGCACCCTGGTTCCAAGAGGGCAGTACCTGAGACAGGCCTGTGGAAGAACTATAAGATAACCACCAGAAGAGACTGCTGAAGAGTTGTTACAGGTGAGACTGCTGCTCTTCTTAAGATGATACCTTATCACCTTGGGATGGGGCTACAGAATAATTGCCTTAAAGTCCATGTTCTGCTTTTCTCTCCCTGCAGAGACCTTTTTCTCTGTAGTCAGGATTTTCTCCAACTAAAGTCCTTGTTTTCTCAACCAGGGTTTCATCCTGAAATTTATAAGCCAAAACTTAATCTTAATCAGCTTTATACCCTCCCACTTCTGTACACATAGCCCGAACCCACAAGATGTGATGCATTTTGTCATTTATTTTAAGGCCTACTAAGTCAAATTTGTGTGCCAGGACATCTGTTCATGTAAGTTCCACTGGGGTCTAGTTGGCCTATCTAGAGTATCTTGCTTAAGATCAGCTTTCCCTAACCCAGCTAAAATGATCTGCCAGTATTTATTTGGCTAAGATTGTGGCTCTGACAATGTTGTAACTCTAAGAGACAGAGTCATTATAAGCCTTAAGATTTCAAAGCTAGTGACTTTGTCCCTGGCAGCTTCAGTTACAGTCCCTGACTTGCATAAATTGGATCTCTTAGGAGTTAAACTATGGCAGTAATATGGACCTCTTCAGTTGACTTGGATCTTTAGTTATTCCATGATGCATGTTGCCATAATTCATCGCTTACATTCTTCATCCTTTATAACTCCTTTGGTCTTATTTTCCTCCTTCTTTGCACTTCTATAAGCCTGGGTAGTTTCTACATCTCCCATCACAGCCATTTTCTAGAACACTTTATTTACTTTCTGGCTTCTGACTAATGGAAGGGCTTATAGACTGCAGGTCCTGGGATCTAAATCTATTTGACTCTCTCTCAAGGAACATTCTAACTGATGTACTAGAATGCCTGGGGCTGGAAACTCAAGATCTATTTGCTTTCAACATTACCAACTAAGACTAATCTGCCCATGATAAAGACCAACACTCAGTAAGATACCATTGAAAACACTGTGGTGGCCTACTGTTGCATCAACAGCAACAGTAATGTTCTTAGAGAGAAGCTACTGAGAGTGTCATGAAGCCTTAGAATATAGCCAGTGGTGGATGGCACGCTTTTCCAGTGGTAAATGCTGCCAATTAAAGCCTCATGATGCATGACTTAAACTCTGTCTGCCATGAACCTCTATGCCTTTCTTTTAAGTCCTATCCAAATGCATTCAGGTAGGGTTGAGTTCATCCCACCTGCCTGACAAAATATGAAGCTAGTGAAATGACAGAACAAAGAGATCTCCAGAAATACTCCTGTGTTTGATAAAGAAGACAAAGCAATGCCTTTTTTACCTTCCTAGCCTTCTATGTATAATTTGTCAATAGTAATTTGTTGTTTGGCAAATTGGATGTCCCAGAAACTGACTGTGTCCATCTTTAACATGTTCCTGATATTTTACTTTACCTTGCTATGTAACAAAAAACTTTTAAGGTCATTTTGTAAGGACCCTGATTGAAATTAGTTTTATCATATATCTGAGGAAAGGATATATACATCTGAGAAGGGATTTTGTATTTATGTGTATGTTTTTTATTTATTTCCGTGTGCATTACATATGCACATGCATGTGTGTCTCTGACGAGGCCAGAAAAAAGAGATGGATTCCCTTGAGCTGGAGTTACAGTCAGGTATGAACCACCCATCTCAGGTGCTGGGAACCAAACTCAGGTCCTCCTGAAGAGTAGAAAGTATGCTCAATCAAACAACCATATCTTTAGCCCTTAAGAAGATCTCTTGAAAAGTGATGTTAAGCTGATAAAGAGAAAACCAGAGTGGCAACTATTACCAGCAAGTAGATAGCATAGCACAGTGTCTGGATTTCCTTGATGAAATCTTCATTGAATTTCTATGTAACAGGCTGTTTCCATGCTATTTGCACTGGTAATTTCAAATGCTTGAATATATATGATATTTCATAAAGTTGTATACGTAAATATTGAGATAATATGTTTAAAAATGCTTGTCCAGTGCCTGTTGTAGTATAATTCCAAGGAACCATTAGATATAATTTTGGATTTCAGATTGCTATATAAGGTATAGGAGACACAGTGTGAAGATACATTATAAAGATCCAGGAGAAGGGCTGGAGATAGATGGCCTAGTGGTTAAGAGCACTGACTGCTCTTGCAGAGGACCCTGGTTTGATCCCCAGCACCCATATGGTGGCTGAGAACCATCTGTAACTCCAGTTGCAGGAGAACTACAGTTCCAGGGGAATATGATACCCTCTTCTGACCTCTAAAGCATTGCACGACATGGGCGCAAAAACCTACATGCAGACAGTACATTCATACACATAAAAAATAAATGAAATAAAATAAAAGATCCAGGAGAGCATGTTGTGGGAAAAAATTTCCATTTCACGTTCATTTTTAAGGCCCCCATCAATGTACAGAAGTAATTTGGGGTATTTATTTGTGTCATCTGATACCTTTGTCATAGGGGATATTTAACGAGAGCAACTGGACTGAACACAAAAGAAAGTCTTCAAGAGTTACTACTATAGCTGCACAGTAAATATTTGCAGTGTTCTATCAGAGGAACATTCTTCCTAAATGCAGCTGAGAAAAATAGATTAATTTATAGTTCATGCATTTTTAATGACTGCTCATCTCTACTGATCAATTAAATATGAAGTTATTTTAACCTACAGTGATTTACACAACAAAGGAACATGGGCACTTAACAGTCAAGTCAAGTCCACATACGCTATAATTAATTTAGATTGCTTTTCAATTGAATTGACTACAAGCAGTTAATGGTCCCAAGTATCTTATCCTTAAATCTTATCTGAGGTTACCACCATCCAAATGGGATATTTATTATCTCCGTTTTTTTATGTATTAAAAGGTGCAATGAATTTATAACCAAGGAAGTCACAGGGTGCTGCTCTACCACACTGTCCATAGACTAAACAAACCAGCTGTTAATCATTAATGAAGAAAAGTATTCCAGGGTACATACCTAACATGAAAACGATTACTGAGATCTCTCTTTGAGACTTGTTACCAAAAGTCTTTTGCAATCAGTACTGTATAGTTTACATATGTGAACATTGATTAAGACCTGTCTATATGAGCCGAAATCTCTGTGGAAGGTGAGTGTGTGTCATCCTTAGCTAGAATTTTTGCCTTGTTCATTGAAATTTTCATTTTGTGTTTCTGATGTCATATAGGAAGCCATTTATCAAAGCACATGTGAAAGAAACTGAGGCCTCCCAAGAACAAAAGGTAAAAATAATGTACTTTCCTTGTCATCTTAGTAACTGATCTTGGAAAAGTAAATTTCAGTTTCTCAAATTTTACAGATAACAGGTCTTACAGACATATCTGAAAACAATCTTAAGCTTACCTGAAACCAGAAAAAAATTAAAATATAAAGCCATTTATTTGTTCAACATAATTTTTAAGAAATAAGAAGGTCAGTGAGTTCAGTTGAGTCAAGACAGACCTGCCTTGTTCCTGGGGGGGGGGGCTCACCATCTGCCCCTGGAATTCCCAGCTCAGCCTACAGACACCCACCTGAGTCAGTGAGGCTCTGGTGAGTCAAGGCAGACCTGCCTTGTTCCTGGGCGGCATGCCATCAGCCCCCGGAAGTCCCAGCTCAGTTTCCAGACACCTGCTCAGAGTCACTGAGGTTCTGGTGAGTCAAGGTGGACCTGCCTTGACCGATGGAGGCTTACCAGGGCATGGGGCAAAGTAGCAACCAACCCAATGTGCTGCCCTCCCCCCCTAATAATCCTGGTGGAGTTCTGGTGCAGAGGAACTAACAGACAGATCATTGGTGACTATAGTCTGTGCAGTCAACATTGAGGTGCCAGAATTCAAAGAAACAAATAAACAGACAAATCCACATGCCAAAGACACAAAGAAAAAACAACATGTGAAAAGCTCATAATAAATCCACACTGAACTCTACCAACTCTAAAGAAGATCACTACAGTGAGATCTCCAAGGAAAGAAGCCAAGACACTGACCTAAGAAGGACAACTATAGACACATCTGAAGACATCAGAGAACTAAGGAAAGAGAATGAAAAACTCAAGAAGGACCTAGAGGGAGATAATGAAAAATGGTGGAAAGAACTATGGGGAGACATTGAAAAACTCAAGAAGGACCTAGAGGGAGAAAATGACAAACTCCAGAAGGAAGTTGAAACACTGAAAAGATGCCAGGCTGAAATGAAAAAAAAGAGAATGACCAATGAAGCAAGGAGCTACAAGATGAGAATGACAGTCTCCAGAGGGAAGTGGAAAATCTAAAGAAATCACAGGATGAAATGAAAAAGGATATTGAACATTCATACAACCACCAGGAAAGGATGGGAAAAAGCATCAGAAGCAGAATGGAAGAAGCAGAAAAAAGAATATCAAACTTACAGGATAATACAGAGCAACAAGAAAGCTGAAGTAAAGATTATGAAAAAAATAAAAATAAAAAACAAAAAACGCAAGAGTGGAACAGCCAGGAAATGTGGGACACTATGAAAAGAAGAAAATCCTGCAACATAGGAATATAGAGGAGTCCCAAGACAACACTACTGACCAGATGTTCAACAGGATAATAGAAGAAAATTCCCCCAAAATGAAAACAGACAATCCCAAAGAAATACAAGAAGCACATAGAACACCAAATAGACAGGACCAGAAAACAAACTTCCCATGCTATATAATTGTTAAAACACTAGATGCTCATAACAAAGACAAAATACTGAAAGCCACAAGAGAAAAACAAGTTACATATAAGGGGAAATCCATCAGAATCACAGCTGATTTCTCAGTCCAAATGATGAAAGCTAGAAGAATGTGGACCAAAGTATTCCCTGTGCTAAATGACTTTAGTTGCCAACCTGGATGAAAATATCCAGCAAAAATTTCAAATATAGTTGAAGGAGAAAGAAAAATCTTTCAAGACATAAACAAGGTGAAATAATACATGCCTAAGAAACCAACACTTCAGAAAATCCTCGAAGCAATCTAAAGAAAAGTGGAAAGAAGCAACTATCCCTAAACAATTAAAGAGAGAAAGCAACAGAATCATAACATAGTAAATATAAACCTAGACCAAGAATGCAAACAAAAAATAAGGTAAAAGGAAAAAGCACACATCTCTCAATAATAACCTTAAACACTAATGGTCTAAACTCCCCAATTAAAAGGCATAGACTGGGAGAATGGATTAGGAAACTGAACCCTTCCATATGCTGTCTACATCTCACCCTCAAGGACAGACACCTTAGAGTGAAATGATGGAAAAATTATTCTAAACAAATGTTACTAAGAAACAAGCTCAAGTGGCTATTCTAGTTTCATACAAAATAGATCTCAAGGTAAAATTAATCAGAAGAGAAAAAGAGGGCCATTATATCTTTGTCAGAGGAACAATGAACCATGGTAACTTCACAAACCTAAAGGTCTATGCACCAAACTATGGTGCACCTAACTTTATAAACACAACTCTTCAGTATATCAAGACACAGATTAATCCTAACACACTAATATTGGGAGACTTCAACACCCCACTAAGCCCCTTGGATAGATCAACAGGAAAAAATTAAACAGAGAGACATAGAACTGAACAACACAACACACCAAATGGACCTCACAGACATCTACAGAATATTCCACCCAAATACCAGAGAATATAATTTCTACTCAGCAGCTCATGGAACATTCTCTAAAATCAACCACATACTGCGGCACAAAAGGAACCTCAACAAATAAAAAGGATCGAAATTATTCCATGCATTTTATCAGACCACAGTGCAAAAAAGCTCAATATGAACACCAGAATAAGTCCAACTAGCTGCAAGAGTATCCAAACACATGGAGACTAAACAACACAGTCCTGAATAACGAATGTGTCAGGGAAGAAATAAAGAATGAACTAAAAGTATTCATGGAACTGAATGAAAAAGGCAATACAACACAACAATACCTGTGGGATACTTTAAAAGCAGTCTTGAGGGACCGGAGAGATGGCCTAGTGGTTAAGAGCGCCAACCGCTCTTACAGAGGACCCAGGTTCGATCCCCAGCACCCACATGGTGGCCGAGAACCATCTGAGACTCCAATTCCAGGAGAACTCCAGTTCCAGGGGAATCCGACACCCTCTTTTGACCTCCACAGCATTGCACTACACAGATGCACAAACTTGCATGCAGACAGTACATTCATACACATACACAAATAAATAAAAATAAAAAAAATTAAAAGCAGTCTTGAGAGGGAAATGTATAGCCCTAAGTGCTCACACATTAAAAAAAAAAACCAGAAAGGGAACAATTAAATGATCTAACACTGCAGCTAAAAACACTTGAGAGACAACAATAATTGAACCCTAAATCCAACAGACAGGAAGAAATAACAAAAAATTAGATTAGAATTCAATGAAATAGAATAAAAGAAAACAGTGCATAAAATCAATGAATCCAAAAGCTGGTTCTTTGAAAAAAATAATCAAATAGACGACCATTAGCCCAGTAAATCAAAAAAAAAAAAAAAAAAAAAAGAGAGAGCAACTCCAAATCAATAGTATTTGTGAGGAAAGAGGAAATATCACAACAGACAAAGAAAAGATGCAGACAGTCATACTCATAGGGGAATACTTCAAAAACCTATACTCCACTAAATTTGAAAGCCTAAGAGAAATGAATGAATATCTGAAATCCTGGGAACCAACAAAGCTTAACCAAGAAGAGATTGACAGTTTAAACAGACCCATAGTATTTGAGGAAATTGAAGATGTAATTAAAAACTTCCCAACTAAAAAAAGCCTGGGCCCAGATGGTTTCATGGCAGAATTCTATAAATCATTTAAAGAGGTCCTACAACCATAGCTACTCAGACTGCTTAGAAGGATACAAACAGAGGGAATTCTCCTAAACTCCTTCTATGAAGACAACATCACTCTAATACCAAAACCAGGCAAAGATGCAGGCAAAAAAGAAAGCTATAGACTCATCGCACTAATGAACATAGATGCAAAAATTCTCAACAAAGTACTTGCAAATCGCATACAGACCCACATCAAAAAGATAATCCATCATGATCAAATTGGATTCATACCAGAGATGCAGGGATGGTTCAACATATCTAAATCATTAAATATCATAAAACACATAAATGGACTGAAAGACAAAGTCACACCGTCATCTAAATTGATGCAGAAAAAGCCTTGACAAGATCAAGCATCCCTTCATGTTTAAAGTCCTAGAGAGACTAGGAATGAAAGGAACATTCCTCAACATGATCAAAGCCATATATAGCAAACCCAGTACCAACATCATCCTAAATGGAGAAAAATTGGAACCATTTCCCTTAAAGGTGGGAACCCAGCAAGGCTGCCCCCTATGACAACTCCTCTTCAACAACACTTGCTAGGGCAAAAAGACAAGAGAAGGAAATTAATGGAGTACTAATCAGAAAAGGAGAAGTTAAACTATCCTTTTTTGCAAATGATGGGATGCTAAAAACTCCAACAGAAAACATCTAGAAATGATTAAGAGTTTCAGTAAAGTGGCAGGAAACAAAATTAACCTAGAAAAATCAGTAGAGTTTCTTTACACCAACAATAAACAAGTGGAGAAGGAATATAAGAAGACCATTCCATTCACAATAGCCTCAAAAATAAGATAGCTGGGAACAAACCTAACCAAAGATACCAAAGAACTCTAGAACAAAAATTTCATACCCCTTTAAAATGAGATTGAAAATGACATCAAAAGATGGAAAGACCTCCCATGCTCACGGATTGGGAAAATTACTATAGTAAAAATTTCCATTTTACCCAAATTGATATAAAGATTCAGCAATGCAATGCCAGACTTGGGAAAAAATACTTTAATTCATATGAAAAAACAAAAGACCCCCAAAAGCTAAAACAATCTTGAGTGAAAAATGCAATACAGGGGAGGGAATTGACCTACCAGACTTCAAACTATATTACAGGGCCATAGTCATATAGACAGCCTGTTACTGGCACAAAAACAGACCTGTTGACCAATGGAACAAAACTGAAGATCCAAACTTGAGCTCATACAATTTCAGCCACCTCATATTTGACAAAGGGGCAAAAAACTCTCAGTGGAGGAAGGATAGCATCTTCAGCAAATGGTGCTAGCAAAATTGGATCATCATCTGTACAAGAACAAAATGAAATTCTTACCTCTCACCCTGTACAAAAATCAACTTCAAGTGGATCAAAGATCTCAATGTGAAGTCTGAAACCCTGAAGGTGATAAACGAAAAAAATTAGCAACAACCTACAAGACATAGGCATAGGAAAAGACTTTCTAAATCAGACAGCAGCTGCACAGGAATAAGGTCAACAGTCGACAAATGGGACCTCATAAAACTCAAAAGCTTCTGTACAGGGAAAGAAACAATCAAGGAGGTGAAGAGAAAACCCACAGAGTTGGAAGAAATCTTTACCAGTGATACATCTGACAGAGCATTAACATCAAGAATATATAAACTATTCAAAAAACAAAGAAGTAAGAAGCTAAATGCCATACTCAAAAGATGGAATAAAGAGCTGAATAGAGACTTCAACAGTAAGGAAGTAAAAATGGCTGAGAAATATCTTTAAAAGTGTTCAATATCCTTAATAATAAATGCAAATTAAAGCCACTCTCAGATATCATCTCACTCCAATATGACTAGCAAAGATCAAGAAAACAAAAGACAACAGATGTTAGAGAGGTTGTAGGGAAAGGGAACACTCATCCACTGCTGGTGGGAATGTAAACTTGTGTAATCACTATGGAAAGCAGTGTGGAGAACTCAAAAGACTCAAAATGAACCTACCACCTGATCCAGTCATACCACTCCTGGGTATATACTCCAAAGACTCATCTTACCATAAAGATACATGCACATCCATGTTCATTGCAGCTCTCTTCACAATAGGTAAGAGCTGGAAAACAACACAAATGACCCTCAACAGACAAGTGGATGACAAAAATGTGGTGCTTCTACACAATGGAGTACTATTCCCTGATAAAGAAAGATGGCATTATGAACTTTGCAGGTAAATGGATGGAGCTCGAAGCCATTATGCTGAGTAAAGTAAGAGACAGACAAACGAAGAATGGTTTCCCTCATTTTTGGATGCTAACACCAAATCTCCCAGACCAATGGCAAGCTGAATGACAATATTGTTATATTTCTGTTTATCTGAAGTAGCAACTATGTTGTTATAATGTGAATCTCTCAACGGGCTCTAGATTATACCCACCATTTATTCTCAAAATCTGTAATTACTGTATATGAGTGAAAAGTATGTATCCATACTTTAGAGTAATATAAAATTAATGGAGGAAAATGTGAATTCTTAAGCATAAAAAAAGACTGAGAGAAAGATGTAGGACAGTTATGGCAGAATTCATGGTCTGGGGTGGGGTGGGGTATGGTGGAGTCGGGTGAGGGGAAAGGAAAGGGGACTATGCTTGAATTGAATTGAAAAATGATGTATGAAATACACAAAACATCAATAAAAATGGAGATTAAAAGAAAAGAAATAAGAAAAATCTGGCCATTTTAAGATATTAAATGTTTAGGTAGATTTTAGAATGGAAAGAGGTTTCAAATACATAGTACAATTTTATATATTTCACTCAGAATTTTCTTGGTATTAGATATAGTTTGATTTAGGTTATTAACTTTGTTTCATTTTATTAAAGTTTACTTATAATTCATTAGTTGATATTGTAAAGGATAGTGTGGTATAAGTCAATTTGCATTTTCCCTGTCTCTCTCAAAATTCTTGAAATAAATTGCTTTTAGAAAATATGAGGGATAGTATATATATTTAGATATATTTAGATAATATACATTATATATATATATATATATATATATATATATATATATATATTATTGACAGTACTAGAATTTATGGGAGGGTAGTTGCATTCTTCAAAACTGCTAGATATTGTTAGGTTACTTGCAAAAATACTTGCACAAATAGATAATTTTCACAATGTATATACACTTACATACACATTCTCAATAAATGACAATAAGTGAGTTTAGTGTTTTTTTTTTTTCCTAACTTGTACTTTAGGGTGCATTTTTAAATCGTGTGATTCTATTGATCACTTAAATGACTAGCAGAATATTAGAAGCTTATTCTTTTACCCGCGTGATATGGATAGTCACAGATTCTTAGTCCTCTTAACAGTATTATATATGGTCTCCATCTTTTTTTTTTAATTTTTATTTATTTCTGTATATGTATGAATGTACTGTCTGCATGCAAGTCTGTGCACCCGTGTCGTGCAATGCCGCGGAGGTCAGAAGAGGGTCTCAGATTCCCCTGGACCTGGAGTTCTCCTGGAATTGGAGTTTCAGACGGTTCTCAGCCGCCATGTGGGTGCTGGGGATTGAACCCGGGTCCTCTGTAAAAGCGGTTGGCACTCTGAACCACTAGGCCATCTCTCCAGCCCATGGTCTCCATCTTGAGAAGCAGGCCTTCGATTGCATTAGAAGGAAGTTGCTCCCTCCCACAACATCCATGACCCCATGATTGGATATATGTTGCTAAGCCAGTTATTATTGCAGCACATAGGATTAACAGCTAGTTAAGGTGGACACTCTTTTATCTTCTAGGAGCACGTGATTTTTCTTTGCTACTACAACTCATTTATGTAGCATAATCAGTAATAGATTCTTACCATTGAGTGCTATAGAACAGTCAAGGTCAATGGCAATAGCCAGTATTTTTTGAGGTTCCATGAGAGCAAACTTTCTAACAAGTACAAAATAGGAAGTCCATTTGTGGCAGTGAACATTTTCTTCACTGCCACAAATTCACTATGATGACTTGCAGGGGTATTGAGTCAACATTATAGGGCATATATTTTAAGGGAATCTATTTATAGGGCATATATTTTAAGAATATTCTATACAGAGAGTTTTCCATATATATTTTCTATAATATTAATTATGACTACCCTTACTACCTATTATACCTTTCCCTCCCATTCCCCTTTCCATTTTACCGTTCCTTTTCCTTGATTCACATTTCCCACTTTATATATGAAACCCTATACATGAACCATATCTAGCTTACTAAGCTCAATAGATATTCTAATTGAAACGAACCTGTCTAAAGTTTTAAATCTAACATCCACTTATGAGAGAAAATATGATAGTTATATTTCTGTGTCTGGTACCTCAGTCAAGATGATTGTTTGAAGTTCTATAAAATCACCTGCAAATATGATTTTACTTTTCTTAACAGATGATTAATGTTCTATTTTGGAAATGTATCATACTTTCATTATCAGAGTTCTAATCCCAATAGTCATAAGGGGTATATCATAGGGTAGATCAATTTGTAGCTTTTTTGAGGAACTTCCACATTGGCTTTACCACTTTTCACTCCCAGCAAGAATGTATAAGTATTCCCCTTTCCCCACATCACCTCCTGCATCTGTCATGCTTCTTGATTGCTTTTTTTTCCCCTTAGTTTTTCCAACTTAGGTAAAATGAAATTTCACAGATTTAGTTTGTATTTCCTTGATGGATAAAACATTGAATATTTTCTAAAAATGTTTCATACATCATTGGTGCATGATCTTCTCTCTTCCTGCTTGGCTGTCTCTAGATTTCCCAGTGCAGCCCAGCCAGCCAGGTACTCTGAGTATCCTGGAATGGGGAGGGAGAAGGTCCCTGCCTGGTAGAAAGGTAGGGAGAATAATCTGATACTGGGTCAGGAGAAATTTCAAAGGGAAATGATTCAACTTTATTGGCACAACTGGGGGTGTGGGTTATACTGGACCTTGTGAGGTGGAAATGGGTGTTGGGGAGTGTGGGCAGGGAGCCCAGGGAGCTGAGAGCCACTATGGCTCTTACCAGGGGCAGCAGAGCTCCAAGGTGTTTTGATAAAGAAGTGTGAAATTTTGTCTGCCCAATACATCAAAGGATGGCTTTGGGGTATGGCCAGCAGGGGATCTGCCCATCTTGGCTCCTGAAGGTGGGCACTAAAACCCACAGTGCTTGAGCCAAACAGAGTCAAACAGAGTGTCATCCCTACAGCTCCTTTATTAGTCACTTTTCTGTTGCTCTGATAAAACCACCATGACCAAGGGAACTTATAACAGGAAGAGTGTATTTGAGCTTATGATTGACAGTTCCAGGGAATTAGAGTCGATTGTCACCAGAGGCATGGTTTCCTGGGCTGGAAAGCCAAAATTCACGTATGGCAATGAGTACAGGAAGTCGAGAGAGAAAGAGAGAGAGAGAGAGAGAGAGAGAGAGAGAGAGAGAGAGAGAGAGACTGGAGACTGCAAGGCTTGTTAAACTCACTAAGCCTCCCCCAATGACATACTTCCTCCAGCATGGTCACACCTTCTAAGATTCCCCTCAGAAAAGTGCCACCAATTGGGGACAAAATATCTGAATACTTAAAGCCTATGGGGGACACTCATTCAAACCATCACAGCTCCCCCTACTTTTTTATTAAAATGTAGCAGTACTGTCATTTTCCTTCAAGGAATTCTCAGGGATGACCTGATACTGGACTAGGACACTTTGGACTGCAACTTCAGTGAGATTATTAATTTGGTTTTTACCAAATCGGGAAACAGACCTACTAAGGTGGAGATTGGTCCTAACAAAGGGGAGTATTTAGGGGCCTGAGGGTTGGTAGTTACTAGATGGACTTGGGTGGGGGTAGGGGAAACAGGAGGCAGATAATAGGGGGTTTTGCCAATAACCCTGATACACAGATACCATTTTTCTTCCCCTCAAGACATAGGTATGAAAGTAATAAATTTTATTTTTACTGCCCCAGGACATAGACATGAAAGCAAAATTTTCCTTCACAAAAGCAATATTTTTCCTCCTAAAAGTAATATTTTTCCTCCTAAAACCAATGTTTTTTCCTCAAAAAAGTAACATTTTTCCTCCCACCAAAACATACAAGCATTATTTGAGGTCCATCTAACATAGATGGTGATTTTAGCTCTATCACCAAAGTCTTGTTTGGCTGGAAGGGACTGTACATATAATTTTATTGATTGAATAAAGTCCACTCTCTGACAGCTGTGTATTTACAACTGTTTACTTTTGCTCTGGCAAGTTATTTTCTTTAGCAAGTACTTCCTAGGATTTGGAGAGGAACTTCCACATTGGGGTGGATGGAAAGCAGAGTATTCCATTCTTTTGTTGAAGTGGCACATTGGGCCTTGTAGTCCTTCTCAGCTTTTTCTCCCAGGAGATTGGCAGCTCATCCAGGGGCAATCCTGTAATTTCACTGATGAAATATAAATAGTAAAAGCATAGACACTTAAGCAAACATTATGTATTATACTAGGTTGTTTTGTGAGCACAGCACAGGTGGTTAGAAATACCATTACTCTTTACATTACAGTGGGTTTTGTTTGTTCGTTTTTTATTTTATTTTATTATTATTATTATTTTTAGAAATAACACCATCTATCCTACACACATTTTAGTAGACAAACGGAAGAAGTCTAAAGTCTTTTAAGAATAAAATACATGGGGCTGGAGAGTTGGCCTAGAGGTTAAGAGCTCCAACTGCTCTTGCAGGGGACCCGGGATCAATCCCCAGTACCCACATGGCAGCTGGGAATTGTCCTTAACTCGAGTTCCAGAGGAATCCGGACTCCTTCTTCTAACCTCCACAGCATTGCATGACAAGGGTGCACCAACCTACATGCAGACAGTACATTCATACACATAGAAAAATAAAATTAAAAAAGAATAAAATAGTTTAGCCCTTTAACAATGTACTAATCTTAGTATTCGAGGGTTTTAACCCATAGCCTTTTAATATTTTAGTAGGCTAGATAGATTTATTGGGCCTGACTTTTGGCTGTGGTAAAGGAAAGCTGATTTTTGTTGTTGTTGTTGTTGTTGTTGTTTGTTTGTTTGTTTTGTTTGAGGCCCCAGACAGGTGGGACTGTTTTTAACTTTAGTAAGATTTTTCAGTAAAGAAATGCATTTAGTTTAAGTTAGATGGTTTATATCTAATTTTGAATAGTTCTTGTTTTTATTATAACTTTAGTGAACAGTTTTCCAGGATTTAAAGCCCTTTTTGAGCCTTAGTACTGTTTGTGGCTTTGACACATTTTAAATAGATGTTTTTTGAAAAGAAATGTATCCCTCCAAGAAATTTCATGACTTTAGTGAAAGTAAGAAGTTAAGCATGTCCCGTAAGAAGTTACTTCTATACTGTATAGATGCTGAGTAGAGAGTTTTGCTTTACTGTATTTTGGAGGGAGTCATATACATTTTCTTTTTCTATTTCTTTTTCTTCCTTTTTTTTTGAGACAAAGACCCAGCTGACCTGCATCTCACTCTGTAGAGCAGGCTGGCCTTGAACTCACAGAGATATGCCTGCCTTTGCCTCCCAAGTACTGGAAGTAAGGTGTGTGCCACCATGCCCTTACTGACTTTTATATTTTTAAGACAATTGCACAACATACCCACACAGGAACCAGGGTTTGGAGGACCATTGTTGATTAAGGGGTGAAATCCAGTCTTTTAAGGTTAACGTATCTTATAGATAAAAGGAGACATTACAGATAATATCACAGAAAGACATAGAGAACACTGGTATACATCAATGTCAAGGATGGTAAAGAAAATCTAGTATGAATTAGAAGTAAAAAGATAATGACTTGTATCTTCAATAAAATTGTGACCATTTTTTTATGTTGATAGGATATGACCAATTGTTAATTAACATAAGTAATTTAGTTTTAACACCATATACTGTGTAAATAAATTTGGGATATAAATTAAACATTAATTAGATAAACCTTGGCCAAGCATACATTGTGTTTGTAAAATTACTTAAGTTTTGGTCCTAAAGAAAAAATGTTTATGTATATGATTTTAACTTTTGTTTATTACTACCCCCTAGATACATCACTTTAAAGTATAAACATTATAAGGGGTCTTTACAGATCCGTTTTGCATATTGACAGATCATAACAAGTAGATGACAGTATATGTCCAGTAAAACTCTGAATTATCTTATATGTAAATGTTTACTTACTTTATTAAATAAATACATTTATTTATTAGTTTTTTTTAAATATATTAACAGACTGGAATAAGGGAGGAAATAAAAAAGGTACTAGAGTTAGTACTTACTACTAGAGTTAGCCTTTACTGAATTTAAACACTAAGTATAACTAGGCATTAAAAATCACAAGTTAACTTTTAAACCAAAACCTTAGAGTAAGTATATTTAAATGACTTTTTAATAACCAATAGTTACTAATATCACTATATTAGAGGTAGAGCTTTTGGTCAGAGCAGGCTGGCCAGAAAATCTCCCAACATATACACCTGTTTTTGCTTTTAGAGTGCTGAAATTAAAAAATGGTGGTTTTGACACATAGCACAAGACCAGCATGCACCCCACTGGGCAAGCAGACTTCACCTGTGTCCTGCAGAACGCCAACCTGCAAAGGACTAAGTGAGGACTGCCTTCCTGGGTACTTTGGGCACCCCTGTTCCCCGTAGAGACCTGGAATCACCCGCGACCTTCCAATCTTCTGGCCCCAGCATGCGGAAATACTTCAAAAATCTATACTCCACTAAATTTGAAAACCTAAGAGAAATGGATGAATATCTGAAATCCTGGGAACCAACAAAGCTTAACCAAGAAGAGATTGACAGTTTAAACAGACCCACAGTACTTGAGGAAATTGAAGATGTAATTAAAAACCTCCTAACTAAAACAAGCCCCGGTCCACAGCAGAATTCTATAAAACATCTAAAGAGGTCTTACAACCACTGCTACTTAAACTGTTTAGAAGGATACAAACAGAGGGAATTCTCCCAAACTCCTTCTATGAAGTTAGCATCACTCTAATACCAAAGCCAGGCAAAGATGCAATCAAAAAAGAAAGCTATAGACCCCTCTCACTAATGAACATAGATGCAAAATTTCTCAACAAAATACTTGCAAATCGCATACAGACCCACATCAAAAAGATCATCCATCATGATCAAGTTGGATTCATACCAGAGATGCAGGGATGGTTCAACATATGTAAATCAATAAATAAATATCATAAAACACATAAATGGACTGAAAGACAAAAACCATATAATCATCTCAATTGACACAGAAAAAGCCATTGACAAGATCCACCAACACTTCATGTTTAAAGTCCTAGAGAAAATAGGACTGAAAGGAACATTCCTCAACATGATCAAAGCCATATATAGCAAACCCATTACCAACATCATCCTAAATGCAGAAAAACTGGAACCATTTCCCTTAAAGGTGGGAACCCAGCAAGGCTGCCCCCTATCACCATTCCTCTTCAACGTAGTGCTCGAAACACTTGCTGGGGCAATAAGACAAGAGAAGGACATTAAAGGAGTATTAATCAGAAAAGAAGAAGTTAAGCTATTGCTTTTTGCAGATGATATGATAGTTTACCTAAGGGATGCGAAAAACTCCACCAGAAAATTTCTAGAAAAGATTAAGAGTTTTAGTAAAGTGTCAGGATACAAAATGAACTTAGAAAAATCAGTAGCCTTTCTTTACACCAACAATAAACAAGTGCAGAAGGAATACAAGAAGACCTTCCCACTCACAATAGCCTCAAAAATTATAAGATACGTAGGAACAAACCTAACCGAAGATACCAAAGACCTCTGCAACAAAAATTTTAAACCCTTGAAGAAGGAGATTGAAAATGACATCAAAAGATGGAAAGACCTCCCATGCTTATGGATTGAGAAAATTAATAGAGTAAAAATGTCCATTTTACCCAAACTGACAGACAGATTCAATGCAATCCCAATAAAAATCCCTATGAGCTTCTTCACAGACTTGGAAAAAAAATCATTAAATTCATGTGGAAAAACAAAAGACCCCGAATAGCTAAGGAAACCCTGAGTGAAAAATGCAATACAGGGGGGATTGCCCTACCAGACTTCAAACTATATTACAGGGCTATAGTCATAAAGATAACCTGGTACGGGCACAAAAACAGACCAGTTGACCAATGGAACAAAATTGAAGATCCAAATTTGAGCTCATAAAATTTCAGCCACCTCATATTTGACAAATGGGCAAAAAACGCTCAATGGAGAAAGGATAGCATCTTCAGCAAATGGTGCTGGAAAAACTGGATCACCATTTGTAGAACAAAATTAAACCCCTACCTCTCACCCTGTACAAAAATCAACTCCAAGTGGATCAAAGATCTCAACATGAAGCCTGAAACCCTGAAGGTGATAATAGAAAAAGTTGGCAACAACCTACAAGACAGAGGTGTAGGAAAAGACTTTCTAAATTAGACAGCAGCCAGACAGAGGTGTAGGAAAAGACTTTCTAAATTAGACAGCAGCCACACAGGAAGTAAGGTCAACAATTGACAAATGGGACCTCATAAAACTCAAAAGCTTCTGTACAGCAAAAGAAACAATCAAGAAGATGAAGAGAAAACCCACAGAGTGGGAAGAACTCTTTACCAGTGACACATATGACAGAGCATTAATGTCAAGAATATATAAACTACTCAAAAAACAAAGAAGTAAGAATACAAATGACCTACTCAAAAGACGGAGTAAAGAGCTGAACAGAGTCTTCACCAGTGAGGAATTAAAGATGGCTGAGAAACATGTTAAAAAGTGTTCAACATCATTAATAATTAAGGAAATGCAAATTAAAACCATTCTCAGATATCATCTCACTCCAGTATGGCTAGCTAAGATCAAGAAAACAAAAGACAACAGATGCTGGAGGGGTTGTGGGGAAAGGGGAACACTCATCCACTCCTGGTGGGAATGTAAACTTGTGCAACCACTATGGAAAGCAGTGTGGAGAACTCTTAAAAGACTCGGAATAACCTTTGAGTCAAATCACTAATTCATCGGGGCTGGAGAGATGGCTCAGCAGTTAAGAGTGCCGACTGCTCTTACAGAGGACCTGGGTTCGATTCCCAGCACCCACATGGTGGCTAAGAACCATCTTTAATTCCAGTTCCAGGGAAATCCAACGCCCTCTTCTGACTTCCATGGCGTTGCATGACACACGTGCACCAACCTGCATGCGGACAGTACACTCATATACATAAAAAATTAAAAAGTAAATAAATTTTAAAAAATCACTAATTCATGTAAGAGGATATAGTTTGAGGAGGCTGATTGAATAGCTGAAGGTTTTCCAGCCAGTCTTTGATCAAGGTGTTCTTTTTTTTAATTTTTAAAAAATTTTATTTATTTCTGTATGTGTATGAATGTACTGTCTGCATGGGGTTGGTGCACCTGTGTTGTGCAAGGCCGAAAAAAAAAAAAAAAAAA